>UFQX01000004.1:162662-467324 GCA_900497675.1 Arapaima gigas | reverse complement strand
GGGGGGGGGGGGGGGGGGGGGGCACCCTGCAATGGACTAATGCCGCATCCTGGAATTAGTTTAAATAGCCCAGCACCCGATGATAGGATAGGCTCCGGGCTGCCACAACCCTGACCAAGATAAAGCAGTTACTGATAATGGAAGGAGGGATTGTGACCTACAAGCAGCAGTTTGAAATTCCTACAATACAGAAGTACCCTTATTGTTATAAAAAAAAAAAAGCAAGGTAATAATAATGCAGTGCTGTACATACCAGCCCTCTTCTTCCAGTAAACTCGGACTTGCAGCTGGCCGTCCCTGTAGAAAGGGCTTCCTACCTCCAGAGGGCTTCTGAGTCGTGTTCCAGAGGTGGACCTAGTCGTCTGTGTCTCATCATTGTTTGATTTCAACAATGCTTCTTCTTGGAAGAAACCAGAAAAAGATCTTCATACGAAAGACTAACAGACATGCCATAAAAATTAACATATTTGAAAGTAAGGTTTAGTGTTAAATTTTCATACTATATGCATTTCTTAAAATGTACACAATGAAATTTATGCACTGATGATACTGATCTTACAGTGACATGAAAAAGTTCATTCCCTACAAGATGAATATTGATCAACGGTTTATTAATACCGTATACCGACATGTCAAATTTCAAACTAAGAATAAAACACTCTGATCTATTTTAATGTGTATGCTGGCACACCTTTGGAATATCTAAGTATCTTAATCTTCGGAGAGTATAGGATCAAAGACTGTTTCTATTTGTTTGACATCTGTTGAAAATTGGTTCTTCAGTGTACAAAATTTTCAGCTTAAAAAGTCTCACCGAGCACGTTACACTCGGGCAAAATTAGCCTTTAAACAAACAAAATGCAGACATTACATCAGTATTAAAGCCACCGAAAACAGATTATCAGGTTAAAATTAGTGTTGCATATAGCATACAAAAAGCAAGCAAATGGATCCTAAATCTGTGGAAAAGTGGTTTGAAATATCTCAACAAGAAATTCTGAGAAGGAATGCCCTTGCACAACAAAGTTGTGTTGAAATATCATACTTGAGTCATCAGGCTGGACGGTGCTGAATTGTAGAGTTGCCTTGGTGCTCTTCAGACGTATCTGACCCCAGTACGTCACAGCTTGCAGCTGAACCGTGTAGCTGCTGTTGACCAGGAGACCTTCCAGATCCGTGTAGCTGTGGGCCTAAAAAAGCAACATCAGACCACAGTTAAGACAGTTAAGAATACAGTTCCTTATAACTCGGCAGGACATGCCAGCGTCTCTCAACCTGTCTGTTTCTGGAATCCAATTCTGGCACAATGAAATTGTCATTTAAAGAGGATAAAAGTTATTATACTGAAAACAAATGTAAGCCACTACAGCCATAAGAAGCTGATTGTAGAAAGACAGACCTCAGTGTTAAACCAAATTAAGTTTTGTTAATGTGTGTTTAAGCTCCAACATTCCTATATCAGCAGGCGTTTGGTTTAATGAAATTATTGACTGCGTATATTTTGACATTCTGATATCAGCAGGCTACTGAAGTGCAAAGGGGAAAGAAGCAAGACATGTGTCAATAGGTATCTCCCACAATTCACACTGTATTGCCACATCTGTGAGTGATTATGCAAAGGCAATCTTAAGTTGAGCTCTGAACAGAAAAGGCTGAAAAAGTCATAATGTCTGGTCACCGTATACTGCTGCATATCTGCTCATTATCACAGGGGAGAAGAATCGTGTCCAGACATCTGGTAGAACATGCAGACAATGGTTCAAAGTCCCTGTACACCAGAGTGAAAAAATAGATTCTCTGAATTCTAACTTGTGAGCAGAAATGATAAAGCGCACACCAGAAATTTGGCTCTAAAACGAACCTTTTCAGCGCTCAACTTAATGATGCATACTACATAACAAAATTTACTGGACCGACTCCTTTCTTTTGTTCTGGTTTCAATTGATATCCATAATTAATAGAAATAACCCTCAAAATAGTTGCTTGAATATTGGGATTGTCAGAAGATCTGCTTCAATATCCAAAGAAAACTTCACAACATTGCCTCATGCATAAATGCAACAAATGCTGGGCTGCTCTAAAAAAGGCAAAGTATTTGCTTAATGAGCTTAATTTGTCGAAATCGATAGCGCAAATATAGGCGAAGTTGCACTTTGTTGTCCAAGACATGGACTTGCATAGAGCTTATACAGTGGAAGCAATCAAAATCATTCACTATGTATCTTTCCATTTCAGTGCTGTGATTTTTATGGATGACACTCTGGCTCCAGCTTGACTCTGAAATGGATGCATTCCAAAAACTCCCACCCTGCCCACGGGTGTTCATGGCCATGAGAGAAATAATTCATATACTAGGAATTACCCCACTAGTGATCTTTCGTCTCTTTTTCTTGATCGGCACCAACGACTTGCCGCTCACAGTCCAGCTCCAGAACACTTTGTAGTGGTGGATCGGTATGTCTGGTTCCTCCAGCAGGGTCCAATTGAGCCGGACAGAGACCTCATCTTCCACGCTGAATGTCATGTTTGTGATCCTGAGATTGGACGGAGTGGGGGGCACTGAGGGATCTATTCGGAAATAATTCAAATTAGAGAAGTATTAGTCGGGTACATCACCACTCATTTAAACGCTGCTTTTCAGAGGTACCAGTCTGCATTATCCTGAGCACAAAGGAAGCTAAAACAAACAAAAGTTTCAGGAGCAGATACTCATGTAAGTGATTTGTGATACAGAAGCTCATATTTGTTGAGTATAACTGCTTCCTTAAGAACTGATATGAAAGAAAAACAGTGGAAGTAGATTATCTGACATTTTCCTTCCTGATGTATGTTTTAGAGAACTGGCCAAGATTTATTTGTGCCTGGTTGCTAAAGCACTGCACTCGGGTTGTGATTCACAGCCGGTGGCCAAATCAACTTTGATCTTTGGAACCTAAAACTTGTGTACCTCACACATTTGCCGTGAGCTGCTCTCTTTTCAAACACACTGGAACATTCTGTGCGAGATCTTTCTTCAAGGACACAATGAATACCGCCCATCATCAAAACAAAGCCCCCACATAGGGGCTGATCTAGGGATTGCTGCTGGCTGTTGCTTGCTCTACATCCATTGATGTTCCCCACAGTGTGCAAGAGTGCTCCAAATATTATGGCAGGAGGTGAGCTGGGTTTTAATGTGGAAAAGAATCGATGTTGGATGGGGCACCTCCTCGAAAATAGCATTTTCTCTAATGAAGATGCATTTGAGGTAGTTGACACAACAGCATGAATCCTTTTAAAAGTGAACGTACTTAATATCATCTGACTCCAATAAATTACCTCACATAAATAATGAGGTAAAAAAACTGAAAAGTAAAGCGGACTTTACTTCACATACGCTCATCTCTTACTGTCAACCTGTCTACATTACTGAGCTGTGCGAATTCATTAGCAGCACCTCGCGTGACTCTCCGGAGAACCGTTCCGTGTGTTTCAGGGTTTCCTGACTTCACATGTCCGCTAACAACATTTCTTTCATTAATAATGCAAAACTGACTCTGATCCTGACTGAGGAAAAAAAGAAAACAAGAGTGTTCATATGCACAAATGGGAGAATAGTAGAATTGCCACAATACCCATATGGGCATTACAGAAAATAAAAATACGAGAATTTCCAGGGGTGTGTCCAAATAAGGCACACATGGTCACTCTGACAAATCACACGTGGTTTCACAAATATTGTTTGAATGCATGAAATTACAGCGCGAGTTACTAAAAAAACTATGTTCCTAAGTCAGACAAAACAGAGTGGAACAGACCCCACGTAGCACAGATCATCACCCAGCTTTGGTACTGCTTTTGCTAACTGAAAATGAATCGTACCACATACTGTGCTTCCTATGTGAGTCGTAGTTTAACCAAACAAACGTCCACCTCTCTATAACAAATTAATCTGAAATGCGGTGTGACATTTAAGGTCCTGTAATCCCTGGGAATTTCGAGAAAACTAGGCGAGCATTAACCAAATGCGTTAGCTGTAATGAAGACCAATTTAGTGTTATTTGATATTCGACGTGCAGAAAGCAGCCAGGCATAAGCACTATCTCTACCATCAAAACTACAGAGCGATGGCAAAGATCTGAGGCGAGCTACCTTACCTCATTCCACTTGGCACCCAAACAGACTTGCATGCTTTTGAAACCTGTAATATTCCTACTAATTTAGACATATTACATTTTATATGGCTGTAAAGAGGGAAAAGCCATCAACTGCTAAGTCAGATCATGTTCTGGAAGAAAGAGAAAAAGAATACTTGTAGACAACCATTATGTTCTCATAATGTGTCAACCCTCAGAGAACCAACAGATTTAATTACAGCTTTCTGCCAAGGTCCCAAAAACGGGGCATGAGTGGGAATGTGAATGCTGGGCAAAGGCTAGGTAGTTTTATGGGGTATTACATTAATAAGGGGTGAATCTAAAAAGGTCTTAAAATGTGATTTGTAAACCCAGTGGCTGTAAGACAAAGGGGCATCTTGTTTCCATGTAGGGTTTATTTAGAACAGAAAGACATTCTCAAAAATATGCCAAAAATCTCAGTGTTCACACTGTATGGATTTTGTTAAATAAGGACATATATTTTTAAGGGGAAATTAAACCATAAATATAGATGAAAGTGAAGTTTGGTGTCTCTGTCTGACAGTAATATCACTTGCTGGTATTTTTTGCCTGTCATTTTTTTTTTATTAATGCTGTGTTGAGCAACTGGCCACCCTCCAGAACAGTGAAAATGTTTTATGGTTTGACTGGACCAGTAATTGAACCATTAAACAGGGACATTGTAAAGGTGACTGAAGACAACAAGCCTCCCTCAAAGTCTCCACCTGTCCAAATGTCTCAGCAGTAGCAAATGGGAGGGATTACGTGTCTGTTAAAGATGACAGCACACCAGTAGGGATCAAAGCAGGGCCACCCAAGAGCACCCACCTCTAGCGGATCGGAAGTGCTTGCTGGGAGCAGTGAAACCCCGGGTGCCATGGACATTGACAGCAGCCACTCGGAACTGGTACCACCTGCTGGCTCTGATGTCTGTCAGTTTGGCCCTCTCATCCGTAGTCTGGGGCAGAGACAAATGGATGATAGGTTAGCCCTGAGAGGGTCAAAGATCACACACAGGGACACAGTTATCTGCCCAGCACCACATCAATCACCCCTAAAAGACCATACGCAAGGACTGCTTTAGGCGCATGGTCTGTGAGCACATTGTGCACTGAACTTTAGGTCAGTTCGCGCCGAAGAATCTTTCACTTCCACAATTTTTAGCCAATATCCAGTGCAAACACAAGGCCTTTATGAGGGTCTTATTCCTGTCAGATAATGGTGTCAGTAGTTTGCAGAATGGCCGATCAAAGTTTAAAATCAATGTTCTGAGGGAAAAAATGTTGGCCATCAAGAAGGAATGCTTGAAAGCAAACATCTGACAAATTACCAATAATCCCCTGGTGTAGCTACATTCTTAACAAATGTAAAAAGAAAAACAGACACTTTACTCCTTCTTACCATCTAACTCGATTACATATGTTGCGTGTAGATTTTTTCTTCAGCATGAAGGCATATTCTGTATCTAGTCTATAATATTGTAATATTATTTCTATTCTTAGCCTTAAAAAGCAGCCACACTGTGACACCTTTGCCTTCTTTATCCTGCTATATAATAAGCATTTCATATTGTTTTGTCTAGCTGCTGAACTTTAAACACTGGCGGTAATAGCACATACCTGTAGTGTCTGAACTCAATTAGAGTTCTACCACACACTGGTGGTTCCTTAAATTCAAGTGTTACTATTATGATGACCTTAAGGTCAGAGCCTTTACAAAGATGTCTCAAATGCGTCCAGTTTAACTGCTCGGTTTTTTGATCATCAGTTTGATACCTCTCTCTACAAGAACTTAACAGTGGTTACGTTTATATGCCAACCAACTTATAATTATAGTTTTTACTTGTTTATACAGCAGGGTATTCTTACTGGGCCAAATGAAGTAAGGTACAGTACCTTGGTCAAGGGTTCTGCAGCAGGTGGGAGGATTTTTAGCTGCATTCTTTGATTGCAAGGCAACAACTGCACTGTTGTTTTTAATACATACATATATAAGGTAGGCCGGACCTATATAGGATAGCTGCAGAACTTCTGTGTCTAAATGATTATAACTCAAGCGGTCTTAGAGTGCACTCACTGAACTTTAGCACTAGACATATTAAAATGATGTGGTCATTTTGTACGACGTTGAACACAAGATATATATTTGCCATATAGCAGCCTGACATACCTGTGCAACTGTCTGCCAATCGGTGGCATCATCCTCACTGGGGTGGATGCCGTAGTTCCACCTCTGCTGGATCACATACACAACGGGCTCTACTGAGATGTTGAATTTTGAGGACCAGCGTATCTCCAGCTGACCCGATGAGAGCTCAGAAAAGATAAGCTCCTTCCTGGGCTTCAGAGGAACTCCTGAGGGGCAAGAGGTCACAATCCTGGTTAGAGTACCAGTTGTTATCACTCAGAAACCACTACATCATGACAGAGTCGTTCCTAAAACTTAACGCTCATCTCTGGAAACAAAAATGTATGCGGGCTGGTTCCCCACTGGATAACAGATAATAAAGACCTGATCATTACACGTTGGTAAGTTTGAAGATTTGCATGCTAAGATAGCTTTCATCTGGTGTGAGTTAAGTCTTTTGGCCCTCCAACAGTCAGTAAGACTGGAGCCACTTCAGTAGAGATAGATTATATACAGCTGGATGAGTGAGGTACAAAGACCACTGGAGGTTGATCCCATCTCAGACACACTCACAAAAACTCACAAAGGAAGCCATGACCTTTCACATCATGAGAACTGTCAAATTTATATCAAACACAACTAGCTACCAGTATCAGATACAAGCTGCACTGTTTTCATAACATTTTAAGCCCAATTTTTTTTCAGTTTGGTGGCCTGCGTGGTTTCATTACACATGTATACAACACATGGGGTAACTGAGTCCACAACTATAGCAAACTATGACTCCATTCACTAATAATTTACTGTCATGAAAGGGCATTCAAAGGTGGATAGAGCTTCAATGGAGGATTATAGTTTCAATAAGCCAGAGATTCAAAGGGAGGCCTTACGGATGCAATGGAAGACTGCAAGCATTGTGCACACCTCAGTAAATCACCTCAAGTTGGGCATAAAAAAGGAGAAACACCTTCCCCGAGGGACCGGAAAGAGCTGCTCAGCATTCACTTAACCCCCTTGTCTCTAGTGATTTATCTCTTTTGAGAAAGTTTCCAGGAGAACATGCTATAGAACTTTGATTGCCAACAGATGACAAAATTATGAGCAACCTTAACATTAAGCAATATCAGATAATAAGGACCACAGATGTAAGTGGAGTCGCCTTTCCCATGAGTTCTTTACAAGTCAAGGAACTCCTGACTGTGGAAAAGGTTCAATGTCACAGTATGTCACTATATGTTACTGTTACATGAGGGATTGTGGCCAGGTTTTCAAAACCACCACCGCACTGAGAATGACACAGTCATAGTTCCAGAGTATCGGCACTCTTGAGCCTCCATCCCTCAAAGCCAAAGAGCCGGCACGTAAAAAGGACATTGATGCCTTAGGCATGCAGCTCTCACTTTTCCAGTAATCACACCCAGTGTATGTCCTCTAGCCAAAACCAGTTTTAGCATCCCACTTTGAAAGATCAGCGCTGCACTTCACCCTTCCAAATGTCCCGCTCATGGTTTTCATTTTCCACTTGCTCAGCTTGCCTTGTTTAACACTCAGACTGACACTGCAGCTCCTGTATCACAGTAAGTACGGTAATCTGCCATTCTTATCACTGTAGCTTTCATAGTTCTGTAATAAAGACTTACAAAATCATAGACATCCCCTTTTCCAGTCGGCAATAAAAAGGGAAGTATGAGCCAATTCATGCAAAGACTGGGTTTCCTGAGAGAAATTAATCAAAGATCTGTTTATAGTATCAGCACAAGTTCCCCTGACTTGAACTACTTTTTAGAGGCCTTCTGCAGAGTCTCAGTGAGAGCGAATATATTTGTATCAGGTGCTGTCATCCACAGAAAATCAGTTTTCCAGTGTCTTTCGGTGTCCTGCTTTGGAATCTCTGCTTTTCAAAGCCATCTTGCTCGTGGATTTTTGTCCAGAAGGATCATACCACTGCAACACATGTTTGAGGCAAGACCCCTGCTGTCCTGGATCTTGTCACCCTATCAGAGAATTAGTCCATAGATGAAAGTTAACTGAGCTAGATGAGACCATATGTTCTGGCAGATGTGATGGACCCAGCAGGAAACCATTCCCACACTGATATCAGGCTCTGTAATTAAAAAAAGTAATCAATCAAAATTTGAAACCGAGGCCCTCTCCTCATACTGTCAAAGGTGGTTATTACTCAGTGAAAATCTGTGATTCTCTTCTCATCAGCTTAGCTGTTTGGAATTGTTTCCACTGTGATTTGTCCCTTAAAATGTTTGTAGCAGGCATTGTCTTTAAAAATCTCTTAAAGTGCTTTGTTTTGATGACTTAAAATGGACATTCAGCAAATGCTTCTACACTATTTCCTTGCTTAGGAAATGTTTTAATCCAAATGGTTTATAATTTTACTGAAGTAACTGGGTGGCTGTAATCATCTCACTACCTGCTGCCCCATGTCTCATTTTCAAAATATTCCGGGTTTCTTAGAATGCTTAAATATGAAAAGTATAAAGTGCTGGTTTTGCCAGAGCCAGTTATTTGTTTTGGGTCTGTATTATGTCGCAAGCTGCTGTAACTCCGGGTGGATTTAGCAGCACATTGCTCTACCCAGGAAGGAGGTCAAGAGTTGAACCGGCCATCCAGGGTTTCCAACAGCACGTGTGTCCCCAGCTGCCAAAAGAGAAAAAATTTCAACTTTTCCAGCTGGCACTGGCTGTCAGATGCAACATACGACCAGTTCTTTGTAAGAATACCAGACAGCTGAGTAGGGGAGCATGTCAAGGGAGCTCATACATCCACCACCTCTGAGACTCTGCAACAGATATGCTGGGGCTCCATAGAAAAGTAGAGACCAGCAAAGGAGGTCTGAAAATAACCAAAGTTGGTGAATAAATCAGGGAGAAAATAACTGAGTTCACTGGAAAAACAAAAAAGCAGATTGCAAGTTTCCTATGTTAACAACTTTTTGTTTTAGAGTTTACGGTTATCATATTGGCATTTTGGCCAGTGTTTGCTGGAAACCTCCACTTGATGCACATCTGAGAATAATCTCTGTGGATGCAATGCTCTATTTCAGATCAATATTTCTGGGTAATCATTTGCAACACCATTGGCTCAGGACACATAGGAACAGTTGCATGCATTATGTGAAGTACATAATACTAGATTCATCTGGAATTGACACAGATTCCTAGTCTGCTAACCGTCCACATTTGCCTCTGAAAATTACTGGGTGAGGCGATGTCTTAACATAATCCTACATAATCTAGTAATAATATTCACAGCATAGTGAGACTCATATCCATCTGTCGCATTAAAATTCCCAGGAAATCACTCATTACTTGGCACAATTTTGTGTGACTAGCAAGTGACACCAATTAGGACTCCAGTGACATCTCCAACCTCACAAAAGGCATAGATGTACCAGGGTTGGTTGATGAATGCACATTCTGCCTCTTGGGTTCCCTAGAGCACAGCAGGCCAAAGACCTTGCCCCAGGTTTATATCCTTTGTTATTACCCATCAGCAGCACTGGGGTTCTACAGAGTTCCATGAACAATAAAATCCAATCTTCAAGGATTTCAATGTGCATGCATTCAGCCATGTTGAAAACATCGACTGAGGGTGCTGTAATATACATGCACACACACATACATAAATACATACATGCATACATTACATTTTCCACTCAAGCTTTAATGTGTACAAGCCCAGCACTTGGCCTACCTGTATAGAGGTTCTTGGGCAGCTGGCAGGTGTGCCCACAGCCATTGGAGCAGCACTTCTTGACTACTGAGCACTCAGCATCATTTTCGCAGCCCTCCACGCAGGCAGCCGCAAAGCCACTGGCCCTGTCCGGGGCGGGGCAGTCACCCTGTTTCACCGTCTCCACAGATTTTAAGAACTCACAGCTTGTCAGGCATTCGTAGTGCTTCTTGGGAAACAACGACTAAAGGGAAGAAATTATGTGGAAAAGACGGACAAGAGAAGTCAAGGCTGCAGTTGTTTTGTTAGAAAAATAATACGCGTAGGGTCGGGTCAGTGTAATAAAAAATGTACTCTTACAAACATAATGCTAGTCAGCCTTCTGTAAACCACTCCATAAATTAAAATTTTGTCTCTGTCACTTATTTTATTATTCTTATAAAATATTACTTACATTTCTAAAATATTTATTTATTGATGTCTTGCAAAGAAATTTTTGATTTTGGTCCGAGAGCACCATGTTTTATGATGTACATCTCCCCACACGGAATTGTGCACTCATGTAACAGCAATTGCAAACATACCTCACACAAGTCTTGGCATTGGCTGTCCTTCAGGTCCCAGGAATCCTTGCAGGGCTCTAGGCACTGAGGGAGGAGAAAAGAGGGTGTTAGCGCCTCAGAGACAAAGCCACATGAAAGAGCAGTGCTCCAGTGGAGTAATTTCTCTCTGCTACCTGTCAATCATGCCAAAAACTGTTCCTGTACTTCAAGCATCTCAACAAGCAAGGGCTTTTCATGAGCCAGAGGCAGCTTAGAGAAACAAAAACATGATTGAAAGACATACCAGATAGGGACATGGAATCTGGACAATCTGGAAATCTTTGCAATACACACAAATTACAACAAGTTACCATTTCAAGTCCCAAACTGCCTCCAGATTTCATACACATTTGCTGGTCGCACATGCTACACCATAACCCTAATAGAAAGAGAAGGCCTTATTAATACTATAATAATAGGGGAGAGATTAACCTCTTTGGAGTTAATACACACATTAGACCTCCTGTATAACCACCATGTTCGACCCTGACAGCCACAAAACTGCTCTTGTGTAAACTGTTGTGTCTGACCCTAACCATTGCAGAACTCCGTCTGACCCAAATCAAAACAGAACTACTTCGGTTTAAGTGCTATGTCGGACACAAACCACTGAAGAATGTCTCCTGTGTGTCTACTCTGTCTGCCCAAACCGCAACACCAGAAACCTGCCAGTAACATTCAATCAAAGCCATTCCCACTTTCCCCACTTACAGAGCCCTTCTGTAGAGGAAACTATGCACGTATACGCATATCTTTTATTTATTTTGCAGAATCTTGCAGCAAAACAGTGTGTGAACTTTATTTCTTACGTATAAAAGCATTGTCGCTTTAGAAAAGGCACATACTGGTGCTCCTTACAAACAATTATTATACCCATTAAATATAACCATTAATTTGCCCAGAACTGAAACATTTTGAGAAAACAGCAAGACAACTTTGACTTGCTGAGAGCTGTGAGGCCATATAATGTGTATCATATTGTGTATTCTTTCCCATCTGGAAACGGTTTCATTATGTTGCCCTTTGCCCACCAAAACTTTTACCATGTCTAGCATTTAAAAGCCTCTGAGTTAAGCTCACTTGCCCTGCTCATAAACTGTTAATAACAGCTCATTCTGGCAATTCTCCCTCAAATTCAGGCCTTTATCTTGACAGATGCTAAAGCTTTCTACTAACACATCAGCAAGTTAGTTCATGCTTTTCTCTGCATGTCGTTTTGCTGAGAACACTTCATAAAAATGAATTTCATTAAATAAAACTGAGTGTTTAAAGTCATCACACCCTTGTTATGCAGCACAACTAAAAGGCAACTGAAACAAAGGACAGTGGATTTTGAGTAACAGTGAACCCATAGTAGGCTAAGACAAGTTGAAAAGCAGATTACAAATGGCCACAATAATTCGAAACGATCAGAACATTTCCCACGAAGATAGCTGATGTCACTGTCGAAGAGCTGTGACATACTTGCTCCTCCCAACAAGTCAATTACAATGAAGACATAAAAGTATGATCACTGGTGAAGAAGCTATCATGCTGTCAACCACCACTTAGGGGTCAAGTAATACTTGAAAATGTGTGTTTTGAACATGTAAATTAGAGATATCAGTTTTACTCTGGGGAAACAAATAGCTTTTTGAAAAAACTTACATGACCTGTTTGGAGAGCCTGTTACATGTAGTGTTTTGAAATCCATAACTGTACAGTAAAATTCAGCAGAGGCAAAGGTGGTTCGTTGTGTGTGATAGGAGAAACAGCTACTGCCTGTACAGTTATTTCATAACACAGAAATAAATGACCACTAGATTAAGTACTTTTGTCCTCCTATAAATCTATGTCTCTCTTCTGGTGCTCAGGATTCAAGGGCACCTTGCACTCACAAGGAACAGTTGGAACAACAACAACTTCTGCTTCACTAGCATCGCTATAGGAACCACAGTCAGCACACACACGGACCAAAGCCTTCAAATCCCTGCTACAAATCACTATACATACACTAAGCCCTGGTATGAAGCCTGTTTCTTCCCCCACCAAAAAGGCTTTGTGTCTTTGGTATGAACACAATCTCTGGGGAGAGAAAGAGTGAAGGCTGTAAGATAAAGGTTTTAAAAAAAAGTGGATGTCCATGCACATAGATCTCAGGGAGGCTGGGAAAACAACTTCTGAGGCACATCAATCATTTAACCTCAACAGAATATGGTGTCAGAATTGAGAATTTTCACACTTTCAAAAGTCACACAAAGGCACTCAACACAAGGCATTCCATGTATTTAAAGTATCCTATTTTCTATCAGATTATCCAAAGTTAGTTTGGTAGGCGATCAGTCAGTCACCACTAGCAAATGGTTTTCATTCTATTTTGTTACGTATTTTTGGTTTTAGTCCATTCTTATAACCAGTCGAGAATGGTGCCGACAAATATAAAAAACACTTACATCTCAAAAATGACAACATAAACCGACAGGCACATCTCCTACGTTTATACAGAAGGGCGTCTTGTAGTTTTATCGAAAAAGTGTATCTGTCATAAAAGTTTGGAGATAATCATTTGACAACTGGTTCCAAAGTCCCTGCACAGGTGTGCTGATAACAGACTGTCTATATTTCCCAACTGTCACACCCACAACCTGGGAAAAGGAAACAGCGATGATAGACACGACGCATTGCCAAGCGAGTCGAAGACCTCAACATAATTATAAAGCGGCAGTAATAAATCAAATTGTCAGAGTAATTCACTTATGTCAGTGCGTCACTGGACTGGTTCTACGTATCTTAATTTAAATCACTACAGATTGTTTATTTTCCACATGTTAAAGTAAATATCTGATTGAAGAGATCTGGAGGCTGCTTGATCAGCCTACAACATAAATAAAAAAAATCCTGATGAATAAAAATTTCAGAAAGGGATACTCGTAGCAGTGAGAAGGCGAATCAGACCCTCTGCGTGACCTCAGACAAAAGCATTTCTGTAGCACGTTACCATACTTTGTGTCCTTATCTCCATCCCCCCAAGTGATACTTTATGCACGTACAAGTGGGTCCAGCAATGAAGGCCTTTCATTTCCAATTTCCGGGCATGATAAAACGCCTGCCGCTGACACTTTGGGGTAACCTTGAAAGGCTTTTAGCAGGGGGTCAAATGAAAGTGAGGTCATGTGACAATCTTCAGTGTGGAGGATTGGGTGGCCCTTATTGTGTAAACTTCTCACTGGTGGGTACAGTTTTTTGTAGCCATATTCAAAGATTGCATTTCCCTAAATGTTTCGTTTTGTTTGTGCTACAACAAAAGAGGGAATAATGACAAACTAGACTAAATTAATGAATGACTGTGAATGACAGTGGCAGTACCTACCAAGTGTACCACTAGAATCTGCTCCAGAATATACATCAGAGAGAATACAGAATTTTTTTTTCAACTGTCTACTATGTATATATTAAAAGGGCACAAGAATAAATATAGGACATTGTCTGCAAATATGGAATTTCGGGTACTGTAACTGACAGGTACAACTTACCTGTACATGGGATGGGGAATGAATATTGTAAAAAAAAAAAAAAAAAGAAGTGTATGAGATTTAGGGTTAGGTTCAGAAAGAGAAAATCTAATACTGTGCCCAAGGTGTCAGTAGTTTTAAAAGTACTTCCATAATCAAAGTCTAAATATTTATGTAGACTCTTGAGATGTACTAACATAAATGGAAATCAATTCCCTAAACTTTTAATGTTTCAGCGCTACACAGATAACTGATCTTCAAAGCTAAATTGTAGACAGATACTCAATATCCACTCCTGAAATTTAGCCGTCAACCCAAGAAAACAGAAAAGGCTGCATTAGTTGTTGTAAGGCCCCCTTTGGAAAATAAGTGCTCTGCCGTTCGTGGAAGGACATTGTGGTGGTGAGTAAAGGGGTACCGGTGAGCAGGTTTCTGTGGACACCACAGTCGTGGATCCTGACTACAATCTGTATTTCAAAATGGAGGCCTATTTATTACTTCCCATCTAGTCATATTTTACCTTCTACTCATATTTACTTAGATTTATCAAATCTCTTGGCTTCTTTCCTCCTCATCAGTGGCTCCTCATGAGATTCCCGGGCTTTTTTGCGGGGTTCAAAGTTCCTGGCCTCCTGTTTATTTGCTTTAAGCACCATTACTCACATATTAACCTTCCTGTCACTGCTGTGTGTGCCATTCTCCTCAAACCTGTACTTATTCAATCTCCCATAATGTCATCATATTTCTAAATCTTTTTTTAAGCATATTTCAGTTCAATCTTGCAATAAATTTTTGAAAGTAGGTTTACAAAGGAGGGAACACCTTGGGATTTAGAGTTCCCAAGGTTCTGTATGAGAAAAGAAAAGTACACTGCTAGATTATGTGGCTTTCAACTCATATTGAAGGTACATTTCCATGCAGCATATTCATGGCCGTATTTGTGTTGAAGTTAATATTTCAGTACTCCAAAGTAATTTTTATCATAGTGGTTAGACCCACTGCCTTTGGACTACCAGGATTATAAGTTTGAATTCCACTTCCTGAGTTAATACCCTTGAGCAGAACATTTACCCTCCAATTTCCAAGCACTATAAATTTGTACATTTTCGTATGTTGCTTTTGAGAATAATGTCGGCTAAATGAATAAATGTAAACTGGTCAAATAAAGCTCCTTCCTTGCCAAGTTATGTCTGGCGAGGCATATTCTCATGAGTACAAACAAGCAACAACAATGTCATGCTCCTCCATCGCTGTTCAATGGCATCTTGAGAGCAAGAAAACTCTCTGACAAACAGTAAGCGCACTGTAAACATGGTGCAGAGCACCTGCTCCAAGATTCCCTCTTCGCTTTGATAAGACTATTATCTATGTGCAGGTGTGGTAACATTCAAAGCACCATGCCAAAGGGATGAATGAAGACCTAATCTTTCCTTGTACAGGACCGCAATGAGTTGAAGAAGTTCCTTTTTTGTTGTTCTTCCTCTGCACCTTGTGAACCAACACAGGTGTGCACTTCGTAAAAGAAGCCCCGACGTGCTGCCACAGCTCAGGTGTGTGTGGATTAATCATGTTGAGGCCATGGAAGGGAAAGAGGGATTAAGATGGAGGATTTGAGTTGAGACACCAGCTTTGATGACGTGTATCTTCTCCCTTAACAACCGATCTTTGAACACTGGACAAGCACTGGTCTATCAGAACCTGACAGCCCCTTCAAAGGTTCGTGCCAATTTGCAGCAGTGGCAGTATTTACTAAGTCTTTTTTCCATAAGCATGGCCCTTGTTAGGAGTTCACTGTGCAGTCAACAGAGACCACACTCAAAGAAGGCTGAGTCTTCTGCCACCACAAACTAAGTGTCTCCAAGAAACGTTGTCTAGTCTCCACCTGCCTTTTCTCATGTGGTGTAGGAAACCACACAAAGGATTGTCCACACTGCTCCCCTGGATTTCCATTAGTTAGTGTTGCACCACATGAAAACAACTGGATGCCAGTACATTACCAGTGCCTTTAGCAAACTCATTTCATGTCAAAATTGAATATTCCTGTGTTCTCATGAAAATTACTCTAATTCCACGACGTTATAAGCAGACTTCTGCGCTTCTTTCCTAACAGTCGGAAAGTCCTTTCACTGTTTTTCCAGTCACGGTGTCTGGTACTTTTGAAGAGGACTGATACAAACAGAGTTTTCATTCTAGCACACCTCACTACTTTATTAAAACTGTATTTAATTAACTAAAACGATGTTTTACATGAAGCTTTCTCCCCATTTCTCTCCAGTCCAACACCTTACTCACATTCTCGCCAATGATTGAGAGCAAAATCCTGGCAGGTGGTGTCACACATACAGCCTTTGAGCTTCACATTAATTATTTACTTAAAATGCAGTTAGAAGAACAGACAACAAAAGGTCTAGGAGGTCCATCTTAGCAGAATAGTTGAGGGGTGGGGCCTGGTTCCATTAATTATACATCTAGCACATAAACAGAGCTTGTCTTATTTATGAGCCGAAAAAGCAACTCGACCGAGATCCCGATTGTTGGCGATGGGATGAAACGTTCATAGTTCCACTTAACAACCCAAAAAACAAGGCCCTCCAAAAATGTGACACTTAACAATGATCTACAGAGGCAGCAGAGACTAGAAAAAAACACCTTAACAATTTAAAACCTTCACAGTCTGACACTCGGTGTGAACATGAATACAAATGTACTTGTTACTGTCATGTTTGTATAATTCATCACTCCTCCGAAGAAGGCGAGTTCTCGTTTCATGACCATGAGACTCACCAGGAAACATCGATCACGGGTGGGCAAATTGCTGATAAGGAACTGCCTGCCCTCTGACACCAGGTTGGTCCTGGGAAAGAGCAGTAATTCCTTTCTCTCCTCACTTCACCGTGTTGCCTTGTCTAGCTTGACATCTGATTTACAGTGCCTGCCCCTTTGACATATCTACTAAGGGGGACTAAAAACTTTGGATTTTTTTTTTTTTTTTTGTAGGCTCTTGTAGAACAAACATTGTGTTTTGGCAGAAGAGAAAAACAGAAACATTATAGCAGGCTGGACAGTGAAGCCCTGAGGAAAAGATGAATCAAATATCTACAACAAAAACAGAACAACTAAATCAGGTTTAATGCAGTGAAAGCACAGAAACTGTATGTATTAATGTACCAAATGTACACTCATCAGACTGCATGTCCTTTAATACTTTCTGTCATGCCTGGCAGACTGTCCTCCTCCCTATTTGATGTGAAATGTGCATCAAATGTTCTATATTGATGGGAATCAGCAGCACCTCACATTCATTGTGCGCATCGCTTTTCAAAAATAGTTTTGAACACAAGATATTTTTCTTCAATTTCTCCATTTTCTTGTTAGTGAAAGGCCAACTGACCACGATGCCTTGGCTTCAGCTATGTCTGTTATCAGAAGGAAAGCAGGACAAAAGCTCACTTGTATTGGAAAGAACAAAAATTAACAGTTTATTAAGTTCTCCCTGGAACAGGATGCTGTTACTCTGAGAATTTTGCAAGCTGTCCTTTTTAAAATCCACCCCTAGAAAATCACGTATTTGAAAAAGTGTTAAATCCGCCTTTCTCTGGAAACTCAACTATGCACTTGATATCAGACTGGATACACAGACATGTAGTGCAACAGGAAAAATGTGAATGTAATCTTGACTCAGACAAACCTCTCTACTGCCTTTCTGCTTTTATACGTATAACTTGTATAACCAGGGCTCAGCTGGTGCCATAGTGGTTAGATCCACCAACTTGTTTGTACCCTGAATTACTCTAATAAAAATTATGTGTATAAATGGAAATGGGTAAACAATTGTTGGTACTTATTATACAAGCATAACATTTTCAGTCACTTTGTAGAAAAGTATGAGCTAAATGAATGAACAAACTGAACAGGTATTTCTTAGCCAGGCTATAATCTATAACAGACTGTTGAAGATCCCTTTTTGTAGGACCCCATGTCCAGTGTCACCTTCTCCATGGGTCTGCTTCTACTTTTACAGTGACAAGTGAGGACAGTTTTAGTTGACCAGCTTTCCCCATGTGCTGTCTTTCCACTCCAGCCCCCTCCATTCCTTCTGGCTTCTCTGTCTATCCACGCCACCCACCACGTGAGTAATGAACCCCAGAGACAGCGGGGCAACAGTGTGGGTCCCTTATAACAAATGAAAGTTAACAGCCATGACTAGATCAGCCCCTTCCCCGCTGGGGGATGACCTACCCTAAACCAGTCCACCTTGCCACCCACACACCCAGCATGAGCACAGCATCCAGCATGAGCAGAATATCACACTTACAGCAGAACCAGTACAAGTAACACTAAACTTGTGTAAAATTTGAAACATTCAACCCACATAAGAGAATGTACATTTCTGAAAAAACAACCTAAATGCAAATCTGAATTTAAAAACATGCCAGTGGCCAAGTAGCGAAAAAATAAAAATAAAATATAGCACTTCTCATAGAAAAACCACGTCTCGTGTCACAAACTTCACGGGGTCTTTTAAACTGTACATGTCGTGTTGAAATGCACAATTGCTGCAGTATGCAGAGGTGTATGGTGTGTCAGCTGTTGTAGAGAGGTTACCAAAGAAATCAGACAAACAAATGCTAATATAAGACAAATCAGTCTCAGTTACATAGCTTAGAGCCTCGATAAATGTGTCTAATATCAGTGTTGAGGAACAAAAGCTGAAAAGATTATTCTGAATAAGAGAGGCTACGACTTAATGCTGACATTTTGCACTAGATCCAGTCTAATTCAGCTGTACAATTCCTCGTGTGTCACAGGTCCACCTTGTGAGGAGAGAATGAAAGAGCTGTCACTCAGTCCCAGGTCTGTGACCAAAAGGTGGTAAAAAACACACCTTGTCAGTCAACCCAACAAAGAACAAGGGCTCTTGGAACACTTCAAAATACAAAGAACTATAAAAACCAAATGGCAGCCCTTGAGGAAATCCTCAAAAGGACATCACAGCCAGGAAATGGTATCACCTGGTTATCTACAGGGACATTAATAACGCCAACTGAAGGAAGATATTGACTGAGGAAAAGACATTTTTATTACAAATGTCAAGGGCATTTTTGTGTCATGGTTTGAATAATGAGTAAAGGAAATTTTTGAACTAGGCTTTTTATTCATGTGATCAATTTTTCAAGAATTGTCAGCGTTTTTTCAGTGTGTGAGACTGACATATAGTCGTACACTTTAAAAATACATTGAGGCTCTGAATTACACAGTATATATCTTTATGCTTTTTGAAAAAGCATAGCACTTTCAAATATATATATATATGAAGAAGATTATTTATTGTCAAGACCCTTTTTCCCAATGAGATTTGGTGCTGGTGATGTTATAAAACATCCTCTTCAATAAACTACTGAGTAAAGAAGTGATATGAGACTTTTTTTGGGTTTACTTGTTGCGAGAAGCCACAGTAACACATTGATTCTCTTCCTAAGCGTCCCATAAAATGTCTCCATACGTGAAAAAATTATTTAAATTGCATCAATTTTAAAAAAAAGTTACTGCAGCTGTAACATTTAAGGAGTATTTTTCAGCTCCTGGCAGCATGTAGTCTTAATACAAATGAAGCAAAGAGCATAACTTGTACAGACCAATTCAACTGTGTCTAAGTGCTAATCCCCTTCTTGAAAAGAGTGGTGTGTGATATGAATTTCTTATTTAAGGGCTATACTGATGTCTTGGGCAGTTCAGACTCAAGCCCAGAAGCGGATTTTGTGCATTGGCTGCTACCTCTGAAGAAAGCAGCCCTGTTTGTGTCCTCCTAACTGCAAATCTACAAGACTTGAGTGGCTTCCAAATCCACTTCAGCTTGACACAAAGAGGGGCTCCTTGCAAGTTTTCCAACTTTTGGTGAGTTTGGACCATTTTTTCTTCTCAAGTGGTTTCATTTGATGCAGTAAAAGGAGTGACAATGGCTTCCACAAAGACCTGTGGCCCCAGACCCGACAGGGGTGTTCACAGGGGACGGCCAGTGTTATGACATGCTAATGACTCCTCGGCACTTCTAAATGCCCCCTCTATCAGCCCCGGCATGAGGGCATTGGGGTTAATCATCATGACAATGGGGAGTGGGGGCACGGTGGGAGGCAGGCTACATGGCCAATTGTGGACACCATGCAGAAAACGGGGGGAAAAAAATCACTGGGCAGTCAAATGAAAGCTGGAAGCTCTGACTTCCTCAAGCTCCGACAGACAGGAAAGGGGTCAGATCGTCTTTGTTTAAATCATTAACTAATCCTTTCACAACCATTCATTGTGTAGAGACCCCACTGGTAGTTGTGAACAAAGCCCACAGAGGAGCTCCGGATGGCTTCATCACCACAGGCATCCTAAGCCAGGCGACTGGAAGCTTGCTTTAGCCATAACCTCTGCATAGTATTTGAGTTGAGAGTTTACACTGCTCATCAGCAGCAGGATAAATCAATATCCACCAAGACTTTCTGTCAGAACTGCACACCACATGTACTTACAATGGAATCAATTGCTTTGAACTTCTTTAAGTATAGCAGGTCAGAATAGGATATAACTTTAGTAATCCCTGCAGAGAAATTCACACATAGAGTACCTTAAACACAAGACACATAAGAAAAGGTGAAGATTCTAATAAATTAGTAAATAAATTCATTGCATCAAACTTGAAATACTCTTTTTGTAACAAATAGGTAATTTAAGGGGGTTTTTAAATGTTTGTACCTGAAAACCGGGGACATTCTTTTTTGGATTTCTTTCTAAATCTTTTACACGGAAAATAAATATGGCAATCCTACTAAAAAAGATCACGTGCAAATGATTTCAAAATTATTCTAAATTGAAATATCAAGTAACAAAGCTTAAAAATGTGCTTCACAGGTGAATTTAAAATTGAGTACTAAGATCACGTGAAAATCTGTGTGTGATGATGTCCATCACACAACAACAAATAAAAGGGGTTGAATAAAATAATAAAATCAGGATTTAAAACAATGACAAATGCATTATACATCTCTTTAAATAGCAGCTGAAAAACACAAAATATGAGTTTTTAAAATAGAATGGAGAAAACAGCTAAATGACAGTCATTACAACAGAGCAAACAAGGCCTCCAAAAAAACAGGCACTTTTTACAGTTTCAACAGAGCAAAAGGGCACTTATGAAAAGACTGTGCCGTGCTTGGACATGCAAACAGCTAGATCCTTTTCAAACATAAAATTCTCATGATGAACGACTTGGGAACTGCTACTGCCAAAAGCTTATAGTGGCCATGGCCACGGAAAAAAGGTACCAAGTCCTCTGGCATTACAATGGAAACAAAGGAAGCGAACTTTGAAAGAGGCTTTATTTCCATGTTAAAGCCAGTTCCAGTGGCCCAATGCGATTCTCATTAGCACTGACCGCAGACAACTTCATCTCCATTCAACAAACACAAACTCATTTTTCTTCTTCCTGCCAAAAAGCCTCTGGTATTAACACATGCACTCTATATTTTCCTTCCACATCTTAATACGAGCGGCCGCAACAAGGACGACGGTCATACACTCCATAATTTCTGTGTGTGTGTGTGTGTGTGTGTATGTCCCCTTACATTTGGTTTCAATTACATGCTCAAAGTGTACAGTCCAACGGGACGGATGATTTTCTTCACTTCCCATTACCAGGAACAACTACATTTGTATCCAGCTAAGACGGCTTTTATGGAAACGCTTTTTAATTAGCAATGGATTTACGTAAAACACCTTAAGTGAGCACTCTGTTGGAAATGGCCTCATAATCTGTCATGGGTCAAAGGTTAAAGGAAACTCCCTGGGGTTTTCAAAAAGCGGTATTCTCAGACATTTGTGTGCTTCACTGGCACTTACAGAGATAGATGAAGGATATCATATTGATCCACTCAGGGACATCAAGAAACATAAAGGAACTGAAGAAATACGCAGTAACCTTTCTCCCAGACAAATTGCCAAATGTTATGAAATCTCACACTATTTTCACCTCTTCCTTCATCCACAATGCTACTTGTACATTTTGTTATGTAACAAATTGAAATAGCAATTCAAGGACCGTGACCAAAACACAGAAGTTTCCCCCTTGACACCTAAACCCATAATTATTTGGTCACTGGAGAAGGTCTGTAGTCAATACAATACTTGCTTTGAAAGAGCAAAAAACGTTCACAGGCACCTTTCTTATTAGTGTTGAACTGAGTGTAGTTTTGTTAAAGAACTTTATACTACACGTTCGCTTTTGTCTATATGTTCTTTTGTATTTCTTCAAGTTCTCAGCTGCCAGGATTATTATGAAGTTTTCCAGTTGAAACACTACTACATGTAACTTGTGATTTACTCATTAAATCAAATAGGTAAGAAACCCTAATGTTAAAATGTCGGTTTCGTTCAAAAATCCATTTTCATTTCAAGTAAACACAGACATAAATTAAACCACAGTAAAATTCCAGCTGTCATCACCTCAACAATTATATGTATTTGAGAGCTATTTCAAAAACCTCTCCGAGAGAGGGGGAGAAAATGAATATGCGAACAAATGAAAAATAAACAAATGCAGTCTCATTGAGGCAAAATTCTTCAACATCAACATACTGACAAAGGAA
Organism: Arapaima gigas; assembly: GCA_900497675.1. Taxonomy (NCBI): domain Eukaryota; kingdom Metazoa; phylum Chordata; class Actinopteri; order Osteoglossiformes; family Osteoglossidae; genus Arapaima; species Arapaima gigas. The sequence continues at coordinate 444,654 of UFQX01000004.1, read as the reverse complement.
GCACTGTCTCAAGCGTTCGGTACACTGTGCACAACAAGGTCTCCACCCTCCGTCTTACCTGCGCTAATCGAACTAGCGTTCGGTTTTAGGTTTCCTTTTGCCATAGTGCAAATGTCCATTTTGTTTCGTTTTATAACACATCTGCTCACGGCATCCTCAGTAATCTTTCTTCAAAGTCTGACACCATGTCGGTGTTAGGCCTTTCTTTCGGTATCAGCACTCGAACAGTATAGCGCACCTTAAACTTGAATGCTGTGCATTCAAGGACTGGACAGTCCAACAGCAGTAAGGAAGTAGGGTAACTTTATAATGCAATTGTGGTAACACAAATAACTGACATAGCAAGTAATAAATACATCTGGCCAAAATACTTTAAAATTAACAAGCATGTCCTTGTTTTAAATTCATAATTCTTAGCTTTCACTGTTAATTTCTGGTCTTGACTCGTGTTTTGGAAATTAAAACCAAAATAAACACATTTGTCCAGTGAGCATAAAGCATCTTATTAAATTTAAACATGCATGCCAGGTAATCCATTTTAAAAAAACATGCATTGCAGAGAAAAACAACAGAGATGCAGCAGTTTAACCAAATGCAATTTAAAATGCCAAACTTCATTAAAGCTATTTGAGTACAAGTTCATTGTAAATTCCTTCAGTGTGACTCTTTCAATGTGTGTTTTTGCATAGTAAATTGGCATTAATTTCATGTCAAACGTTTTCAGTGGAAATTTATGTCAAAATGTACCTAATATTATACTTCAACTAAAGCAACATCACTTCTAATAATACAGGCAGCGATGAAGCAGTGGCATAATGTGATTTTTTTTTTTTAAATTCTTTGACTAAAATGAAAATATAGGTCTGCAGTTGAGGCAGAGAGGTTGTAAAATGACGAGAAACCATCTATTCTGGCACATGCTAATCATATGCATCTGTCAACATGCGCAAGACCCCCTTCATTTATTGTGCTTTGGGGGAGCTACAACGGGATATTCAAGAATCACATATAACCATGTAATAACACAAAATTACAGTGTGGTACATGTGTTTTTCTGAAATGCAAATTTTAGTAAGCAAGAAGATTTTTTAAGACACACATTCAAGTGTCTTATTATATTACCTTTGAGCACTGTTTGTGATTCTGACACCAAACCAGGGATCCATTATTCTGGAACAAGAGAATACAAAGGGAAAATTAGCATCTGGATTTCATTATAATATTCCCATTACATTCACATTTTCAGTGACTACATTGCACTTTGCATTAAAATCACACATTTATTTATTTTGAGTGACCTCATGTAAAGACGCTTTTTCTCGATGTTTGATGCAGCACAGCCTGAAATGATTTATGATGACCATTTACTGATGCTTATCAACACACATTTAAAGAAACCACCTTTGTAACTTATCAAGAGTGCACTTGACTAAAAAAGAACATTTTCAAGAAAACACCCAGTGTTCATCTGCCACAACCAGCCCTGCAGTAGAACGTGTGTAAGATCCTCAGTGCTTGTGGTTCCTTGTAATGGACTTCACCACTTAAACATTGCATAGGTCATTCAAATGAGAACTTATCCAGGCCTCATAAATCGCATATGCCATAAACTTACTCGCGCACCCCTGGAAGTGCCAGATTATGGGTTCAATAAACTCCGAGATTTGGCTGCGATTCTTCTTCCATCCAACTGACAGCAACTGGGCTCGTGAAATTAGTCCTTTGTCAGAGCGGACTGGAATTTTTCTGCTTTGTGCCGCACAAGCAACAGTTCATCACATCAATTATCAGTCATTTTTATCTTTCTGAAAAACACACAGAGTTTGAAAATGGAGTTAAAATATTGGGTTGTTCTTAACTCAGTTTGTTCTTCTTCACTGCCAAAAGGCCTTGTATTGGGTTAAAAAAATAAAGACTATATTACTCATTGTTACAAAAACCACACAGATTAAACACAATGATTCCTAACAAACAGGAGGCAATAAACTAATAATTCTTCAACACTTAAACCATATCAGTCAAAAACTTTTAATAGCAAGACTTTTTTTTTTATTTCCAACAAGCCCACTGCTTTAAAACAAAGTGCATTAGAAACCTGCGAGACAGAGCGAGCAGAGTTATTGTGAACAGGAGTTTCCCAGTGGAGCAGAAATGGCATTGATCTACAGCAGGAGGTGTGGGGGTGGGTGAGTCCAGTCAGCCAGGGCACCTGGCATCAAAAAATGTCACCTGGCATCAATCTAACATGAATTCTGGCATTACAGGTTAACATCCAGCACTGGCCTCTGACTATCATGACAGCTCTGTTTTTCTGAGCAGCCGAAATACTTTTTTAGCTATTGTTTATTTTTTTTTACAGCGGACAATGTACTACATAACATCAGGCTTGGCAGAGGAAAACTGAAATCCATTCAAGCTATTTTATATAACAGTTACTGCTATAAAACTGTTCGGACCACGTGCCAAGAACACAGTTTGAATAGTCACTCCATGTAAGAAGCGTTATTGTTTATTCATGACCTATAAATAAATCCAAAAAACCTCACGGATCAGTCTATAGACCACTCTGCAATCCGATGATTATCATAAGCTTTCAATAGGTGTTTTCTAACATAAGAAGCCTTTTTATGAAGATGAAGAACTTGCCTGAATGTGCTCGATGTGAAGTTCAAAGCCTTTTCATACAAAGTAACACACAAAAAGTTCCCTGAGAAATGTCATGAAAGACCTTATCATTAAAGGACTTTACTTGCGATTCGTTTCCAGCCAGTGTTATGTCTTGTGGTGTCAAGGATAACAGTCTACAGGCTTCAAAAGCATTCGTGGGTGATGACATGACTGGACCACGGGCTGTGGTTTACTTAAATCGATCATTTCCATTGTAGAGACACATTTGGATCTGGAATACAGTGCAGAGGTTGTTTTTTACTCATTGCTAAAAAAAAAAAATTATTGCCTTGTATGACATCAGCAGTAGGTTGGGTCCATTAATATTGCATCTGATTAACAGTAAAACAATCTGGCACTTTCAAACAATCTGACCTAATTCCGAATAAAAACTGATAAATCTGTTCATAACAATTTATACATCTGATATCAATTGCCTGAATGCAGTTTTGAGAATTTAAGCTGATTAACAAACTCTCATGCAGGCCACACTGTGGAAACCTACCAGGCACATCAATCTGAGGGTTCAGATATCTACGTTAAGACAACTAAATCCAATCCATGACCCCATTCTGCAAAGGGTGGAGCTCGCAGAGATGATGCACCAGCTGTTCCCCAGCTGACCCCTCTACTTCACTAAACCAGCGGGGGATAATTATAGGTCATGTCCTGATCCCGTAAAAGTCAACGCTGCATTCCTGACCAATTTCATCACGGAGGAGCACTCGAGAGATCACGGCATTTTCTTCAATCCCGTGCTCCTGGTAGCTCTAGAAACTGTCGCACACTGGTGTTGAGAGGATGCCCTTTGACCCCTTGCCCACTGCGGTGTAATTCAGTGGACACCAAAAGCACAGGGTACCGAAACGAGGAACATCTTTTTGGCCGTATCAGATCAACTGTGCTCTCGTGCTGTGACCGTAGACAAACCATAGACACAATACCATTTTCCTAAGATGTTTCAAATGATAATGTCAAAGTCCATAAGCGCTACGCTTTTACTGCATATTGCTGCATAGTACATTTGTTCAGTGTAACATGCAATAACACAGCAAGAGACAATTTTCACTGAATAACAGTAAGCAGTGATTTCAGAACACCCGCCTCTCCAAGGAGTTATCGCCTGCAATCTTCCCAAAGGGAATGTACTATCTGCCTGTTCGCATAAATTTATGCAAAGCAAAATGTCTCATATTTAAATATCAATAAATTTTCCCATTTCAGGTGCTTTCAAGAAAATTTCTTTCTTGAGAAAGACTGTCTTTCATAAAGCCCTATTTCTGCACTCAGATTTCATTCAATAGAGAGTACGTGCTCTCACTAAGCACACGGCTTAAACTGATGCCAGATCGTACCATAAAGTGCTTTGCCCATTCAGGTCACTGGAGAGATTTGCTAGAGAAGATTTCCATACAGATATGAGAGGACACTCAGCCAACCACTGTGCGAAGAAAACATTTGACACTATTTAGACACCTTTGGTTGCACTTCTGTCAATGTACTCTGTGTCAATAAAGTTCAAAACAGGTGACCCACTGGATGTTACAGACTCGTGAAAACAGCAACACATATTGCCACTGTCAACTGTGTAGGCAAATATTTACTCTCCCCGTGCCAGTTTACTTGATGTGCTACAAAAATATACCATGAAACTGCACTTTCGAATCTCCCCAAGGGTTCCCCTTCTACTTGTTTTCAACAAATCATATTAAAGTTTCAAATTATGTAAAGATTTGACATAATAACAATGTCTTCAAATGTATAAAATACAATACTTAAAATAGTACTCTAAATGTGTGCTTGAGAAAAGGATAACTTCAAGAAAGTACAATAAGAGGTCATATAGTATATTGCATAGAGTTTGAAAAGTGCTCGTGTGCAACATAAAACAAAATAGTTATTTTTTAGTAAAAGTAACAGCACAGAAAGAAGTCTACAGTACTTCATACACAACAAATATAAAATTGAAAAAAATGTACTATTTTTCTATTTTCTTTACATATGGAAAAGTTAAAAAGTCAAATTGCTAAAATAGGAGACTGTTATCATGAAGCAGCACAACAGGAGGTAGAGCTAATAGAGGTTTCTCTGTAGTTCACTTTACAGTCTTCGGAGAGCATTTGATTCACAAAAAAGTTACCCCTGAAATAAGCTTCTGGAACAGTGTTGCGTCTGTCTAAACTGAAAAAAATGCCGTGCAATAATCAAATGCAAAAAGTGTTGGTAGAAACTTTTCTGTATGGTAATGAGTAAAACTAGCAGCTAAGGAGTGGATTAAGCAAAGACATCTGGGTTTAATTCCACCATGAAATCAGCAACTACATTTTAAGTATTATAGCCCCCTATGTACACTGAAGCTGCCAAGAGTGGGACTAAAGCAAGACCCAGTGAGAATACTATTCCTGGTAACAATTCAGCTTTCGCACTTTTGCATTGTGCACTGTGCCTTCTAACAAACCTTCACTGTTTGTTTGATGAGAAAAGCAATGATGCTTTTTTGGTCTCCTATACATTTTTAGCGGCGCTTTGTGAAGTAACTTATCACAGGAGACAAAATTATTTCTAAATCCAACGTAAATGGTAAACTTTAGTGCACTCCATGTTTCCCACTCAAGCAGCTTAAGAAAATTGTCAGTGTGAACTAGATTACATGAATATTATTATCGTAGGATGGCGCGGGAAAATGTTTGACTTTTGTCGGCTGAGCGACATTCGGTTAATTCCTTATAACGGTGCTGTAAACTGTGGCCCAGCTAATTAAGTCAATATATAACTTACATTTCACTGTATGACACACAATTTAAGAAAGATACTTACCGCTTTTTTTCGGGTCATTTTAAAGATACTGTATTATATATAGGAGAAACTACCGTGATTTTAAGACCGTTCTCGCGTTAGCCGGGCGACTTGGTTGCCTAGCAACTTATTTCAGCAGATCTGTTAGGAATTAAATAGTTTTGCTGATTTCAAAGGCAGTTGCGTTTTTGCATCAAGCCATGGTACAAATCACAATAAATCAGTTTGGGCTGTGCAGTTACTGGAAAGTAATTCACATACATTGTTCAGCATCTTCACCTCCTCATATTCTAGTAGTTGCACAGCCTGTTGTCAATTCTGCTCATAGTAAGACATTATTTTTCAGCTTTTTCACTTTTTACTTTTTTAATTGAATTTTTGATTTCAAATTACAGACACAGTCACAACTTTGTTTAATTTCAAATATTATGGATTTACTATCCCACAATATACTGTGACATTAAAATACAAGACCCCACTTCATCCCATATGAATTACTAATATACTAATACATGTCTTAGGTCTTCACTAATATTTGCTATATGAAATCAAGACATAGAAATTATACAAGGAGACAGTCAGCACAAACACAGAGTTGTAACAGCACAGGAGAGGAGAAATTTACTGGCAGTCTGTCGTGGTTTAAAGGGTTTTACATGGAGGTGCAACCAGGCCACAGAGACGTCTATTCAGCAGGTTTCCGCTAATGAAAAACTCTACACATAGGACAAGCACCAGTGGAGGATCGATTCATTGAGTTTTTTCGCATAAAAGGAAAACGAGAGAACTAATTTTTAAATGTTTTTCTTTCCTTGACAAAAAGGCAAACACTGAACATGAAATCTGTCAGCCCCAGACACTCACAATGAACAGATAAGTCTGGATTGGTGTAGTGAAAAAATATGAGATTATTGTAATGTACTGTAGAATAAATTAATAAACAGACACTATTTTTCAGATGTATTATCTGTTTCTGGTTCTGAAATGGTAGTAAAGGAAACCTCACTCTCTCCATTGTAAGACTGATAAATGACATTTTTCCATTCACGAGCAAAGAAAATGTCTATAAACGTATTTATGTCACTACACATTTTTCCTCATCTAAACTGTGTCATGGAAAAGTAAACATGTTGAAGTAAACCAGTGAATGGGGTAGTCTTTGCCGTTGTATTTCTTGGTCACATAGTTCATAAATTATGGTTAATAGAATGTTTAACAGCTGCAGTGCTACTCAGGATTCAGAGAGCATCCTTCTTCCAACATCTCGTAAGAGTTGCCTCTATGAATATAGAATCGCTTCAGCTGTCTTCCCTTGTTCTTAAGGCAAGATTAGTAAATTGGACTGAAAATGAGGGAAAATGTGTAAATAAATGACTTGGCAAACTAATGCATCAGTAACATCGCTTGGTGCATGTCCTCTGCCATGGCACTGATGTGTCCTCTTTGTCATGAATGCAGTGGGCTGTCATTCAAAGTGTCATGGCTGCAAAAAACAAGCAGTACGGAGGGATGTCCACATAATCAGTATGTCCTCTCCACTTCATCGGTTGCTTTCGCAACACTGACAAACTTGTATGGAAAGTTTTAATAAAGACTAAGCCATTGTTGTGCCCACATTTTCATCCTGTCTTCCAATTGTTGTCCCCGAAAGCCTTAACTAACAGATTAAAGGAGTGAAAGAGTCCACTGGCCCTGTGTGTCCTCGCAGTCACCATTACACTCCTGTCTTTCTGCTATTCACAGCCGCAGATCCGTATGCATTGTCGCACGGACAACAAAACAACATCTTTGTGTCCCGGTCAGAGAAAGAGAGAGAGAGCGAGAGAGCGACCCAGCGCAGCTCCTCGCTGTGACATTGTGAGCACCATCAATGTAGCCCTGGAGGGGGGCGGTCTGCTGTAGATGACCAATCAGTGACCACTGATCCTTCATCCATTATATTCCTCGCAACATAACAGCACTCCAAATGCTCACCAATTTGTCCCTTGCCATGGTCACCTCTGGTTTATTCCAGCAGATAGTTCCATGAAGAGTAATGAGCACAAGTCTGTTAAAGCGATAGTTCAGAGCACCATATATCAACTTTCTAAAATACTGCCAAGTTTCTAAGCATAGGGTAAATAACCAGCCATGGCAATGTTTATACGTGTACGACAGTTTTTTGTCACCGAGTCCCAGTGCTCTACAAAGCTGAACAGCCTCCCCAACCACATACTAGTTGAACCTCAAGTTTGCAAACAAACCAAATAACATGCTACAAACAAAAATTGCCAGTACAGTTATTGTTCGTTGACTTACGAGTTTCCACATATACGGGTGAAATTATTTAAAACCCTTTATCACATTATGAATAAATATGAGGCAGATTTTCTGCAAGTAACAAGAGCTGAATGTAAGGAAATTTTAAAAGTCCTTGTAGTATATGAATGACTGCTCATCTGTGATAGATTAGTTACGTGTCTCCAGTTTGAGGCGTGTGAGTATAATTTGGTCCTGATTGGATGTGTGTGTGTGTGTGTGTGTGTGTGTGTGTGTGTGTGTACAAGAGTGAATGTATGTGAACGTATGCGGCAGTAAGAGTGCGAGTGTTTGCAGTCCTCAGAAGTAAGCTTGTTTTGAAAACGTTCACCCCGACTCGCTGATCCCTTTTTATGATTTGTTGTAAGTGGCCGAAATCCACATCTAGTTCACTGGTGGTCCCACCACCTGTTCTTGTCTGTCATTACTACCTCCACACCTTCATTTCAAGTTGTGCTCATTGATTCTCGTGTGTAAACTTGTGACGTCCTCTCAGTTCATCGAGTGCATTTCATTTCTGCATATTATTAATGAAAGGAAATTTCTGCATTTTTTTTAAATAAAATGCTTTATGGATCTCCATTTTAATGGGTTTTGGTATTATTTGAGTAAAGGGGTGACTGGACCTAGGAACAATATTTTTCCCCACTGAAATTAAAGGTAAGATATATATAATAAATTAAAGGTAGTTTTTTTGTGTCAATGATAAAGAGAAAGGCAGAAAAAAAGCATTCAGATCACATTAACTCAGTCACCTCCCAGCATAATGTTTATTTTCTCTTTTCTGTCTGACTAAGCAGATAATATGTGCATTTCCTGCAATAGACCAGCATTCTGTTAGTTAGCTACTTAGCGCACAATTTCTTTGCATATGTACTGTATGTATAACATAAGCAGACTACCAGGACTACAGTTAACATCTGTTTCATTTTTCGGACTTTAACAACTGAAGGTTTAACTGATCAAACCATCTTAGACTGTTGCTGTCCCCAAAAAAAGTTTTACAACAAATATCTGACAAACTGGTCCCACTGTAGATGCACGGTGTGTATTATCCAGGTCTGTACATCCTTGACAATTTAAGCTGAGTTTGGAGATCTGCTTTGGTTTTACAACTGATCAGACATCCAGTCACCTGTCTCCAGGTCCTGAGGCACTTACTACCTCCACCAACAATCGCAAGTTACTTTTACACCACTACTAACCAAAGCACCATGGTACCGCTGCGGTTAGGGACATGGATTGACCACCTGAAGGTTTACAGCATAAGTCCTAGGAGGGGTCCTGCTGTTGGAACCCAAACACTTAACATGAACTACTCCAGTAAAATTGGGTGAAGGTGGAAGTTGTGTTACTTTGACTAAGTAATACAATAAATTTCTTTGCAGACTAGCCTTTCAGACATATGTAACTTTGAGATTTTAAATGTAAAAAAGGCCATATTTTTGTTCCTTTGTCTTTTCCAGTTGGTTACACATGGTTTCTTTCAAACAAACACAAACTCTGAGACTATTGACGGCATATTTATTGACAGACTGTTTAATAGAGAGGGTAAACGGGATGAAATTTGAGCTTTTTCACGTCTCAGACATTAATGAACCGGACAGTTCCTGTGCTGCATGTTTACTCCAATGTGTTTCAACAAGAACAAAACTTTTGTATCAGCTAATAAAAGTACACAACTGCTCTCTAAACACCCTATCTTTAGAATTACAAATAAAACGGCACTCTGGTTAGTGATGAAAACAACTCCAGACGCTATGAAAGATTGCCTAGATGGAACAGTGACCTTGTAACTCTGCAAAGGGTTTTATATAGTTATAGATGAATAAAACAGAGAGGTTAATAAGTGCTCTATGCTTATATTTATTTCAATTTAAAAATGTTCAAATATGTTCACAAAATATTACTATGTCCTTAGACAAATTCTAAAAATAGGTAATTAATATAAATTAAGTTTTAAAATAGACCATTAAATACACAAACTTACTTAACAATTTATGGTGTCAGGCTAGGAACTGTAACACTGTAAAACTTGCCATAAATTATAGTTCAGATGGTTTATTTAAGATTTATGATGATACTTAATTCCAGAAGATCTGTAAAATTACAGGGCAAACGTGCTATTAGAAAACTGAAAAAGTTGAACTCTTAAAAGCCTTATGGAGGTGGCTGGTGTTTGGTATATGAAAACAGACATGTCCTATGTGAGTACATCATAAAGATGTCTGAATTCATTCCATAAAAACAACCTGCGGTGCTACAAACAATATGCCTATTATCAGACTTTTACACAAGACTGGATCAAAGACTGGAGATTGAATTAAAAATAACCCGTGTGAAAGTAAATGCTTTTCAGTAATCAGAGAAAAATAATAAATAACCACAAATCAATGAGAATGTGCAGAACTTTGGAGAACAATGTCTGAAGCAACAACATCATTTTTCCTTGTTTTCCGTCACAGATATGTTTATACCGTAGTTGAGGAGTCCATCTAATGTGTGTTTAGTGTGGCCACTAAAAGCAGTTTTTTTTGTTATGCACTTCCAAGGTTATTCGTGTCTTAGACCAACTTCAACTTAAATGAACACATCAGTTGAACAACTTCATCAGATTGTGCTTGATAATACTGCTAATACCGAAACATTTATTGTCCAGGGAAAACAATAAGACGCAAACCTCCTTGTTGAGTTAAAGTACTTCACAGAGCACCTTCTCAGTAGCCCTGGCAGCACCTCCCAAAAGAAGAGTAAAACCAGCTCGACCCCCCCCCCCCCCCAGTGTTGGTACTGTCACTGTCACTGTAACTCTAGTACGTAAGTTTAGTGAACATCATGGAAGTCCAGTGTATGAATGTCACACTAATAATAATAATAATAATAATAATAATAATAATAATCAATGAGGGTTGGTAAATGTTGTTAGAGTCCCAGAATATACGCCTGGGAGTAACACATTTATTAATCATTTATTATTAAGAATAATTTATTCACTATTGCCACAGAGAAGGAGTTTACCTGGTAGTGCTTGAAGAAGGCCGATATACGAGTGATGTGTAGGCTGAGGCACCTGGACGCGCATCTCGCCCTGTACACGCTCTCCGTGAAGAAGGAGTCGTCGTGCCGCCTGGCCGCGCCGTCCCCGGGGCTCCAAGCGGCTGTAATCCACAGAAGGAGGGCGAGGCGCATGAGGGGGTCCCGCGGAGACATGGTGCGAGGAGCGCGCTGCCTATCTTCCACCTCCCTCCTCCGCTCACCGAAGGAGGCTCTTCTGCGCGCGGACCCCGCGGATCAAACTAAAAAGAAACTTCAGCGGCCCGCCGAGGGAGGAGCCAGAGTGGCTCTGCGCCCCGCTATTGGGGGAACGCTGGCTGATCGACAGCGCGGGGGCGGGCCCTGGTCCGCGCAGGTGAGGCGCCCGGCGCTGTTTGCCAAGAGGTTTCGGTCGGTCATCTTTCTTACGAAATGCTTTTATAAAAGAATGAACATGGCAAAAAATAAAATGATAAAACTGCGAACAAACTGACAACAACTAGTGTGCTAAAAATGACAAAAGTGCGTTCGTTACCAAGTGAATGAAATTTATCTTTTCATAAATTGCGAGACTTCCAATATCGCTCACGTTATTATTGTCAGCAAAAACAATGTAAAAGTTAAAAATTTTTACTATTTTTAATTATTTTTAAAAAGGTGTTGTACAAAATAACTGAAAAAAAACTATATTAGACGTCTGGGAATCAAATATGTATCAAAATTTCTCCATTGGTTCAAATATTGGGGTCATTCGTTCAATACTGGTTGCCAAACATTGGTGCAATATTGCTTATTTCACCGCATTATGTTTTTGTCTGAGTGAAATGTGTCCAGTGATATTTTACAGGGTTCAGAGACCTAACTGTGATGCTGCCTGAGGTAAGAACATCAGTGCTCTGCTCCCTCTTTAGGACATTATTCTGTAACTGGACTGTAACTGTAATATTTACTCTTGATTTTTTTAAATTTTTTTTTGGAAAAATAAGAACTTTCACGGAAAAGTCACAGCAAAGACTAAATTGTCAAACTTTCAAAATATTACTATGTATAATCATTTGAGAACTTTATAAAGAGGTGTGCTTTACAGTGAGGAAAATACAATGTAAGTCATTTTTTTCATTAAAAACTTTTCATGAACTACATTTTAAGTGGTTCTATTCAATTCAAAAGGCCAAGTTCAAGGCCTTTTAGGTGTTCCTGATCACCAGTGCTTTCAGACTTTTGTTAAGTGCATCAAGATGATGATATTATGTCAAGAGAAGAAAAAGCCAACTGCATGACTTTTTTAGTGCACAGAGGAATTTAAGGTGAAACCTGGACCTCCCCTCATCTAAGTATGATCTCCTTCCTTCCAGTTGCCACCTACTGCTGCCCCATCTGGAGAGCAGGAGGTCAGCCAGCTTCCCAGGGAACCCCTTGAATGACTTCAGTAACCTGCACCAGTAGCTAGGAAACAACAGCAGGGTTAGCATGCAGGGCAATTTAAACCGCAACAAATTCCACTAAATAACTTTCCAAATGAAATGTTTAGTAGCCTGAGGAACGGAGAAATTATGACATGGTGGAAACAGCTAACAATATCCTACAGTATAGGCTACATATTTATTTATTTATGCTCACTCATGCATCAGGTTTCAAGAACTATATTAGCGCTAATTCGATTAGGGGAGTTGTGACCTGGAGTCAGCCCTGGGGTGCCTAGAGCTCACAGTGGGGTGCACCCAGGGTGGGATTCCCATTCATCACAGGTCATATATTAATTCGTTTCTTGTAGTTGCTGGTGGTTAATCAGGATTTTCCCTTGGGGATTTGGGAAACAGTCTTATTTCCCCTTCCCCAGCCCACAGAGGGCTTTCCTGCTTTGCGGCACACATTTCACGTGTAGAGGTCTTAAACGGAAAGCTGAACAAGACTAAAGCACACATTCACTTACTTCCTCTGGCACAGGTCACTGGATCGCCACGAGTCCACCATCCCCTCTGCCAAATTCTTCAGCCCTTACATTCTTAATGAATGTAATCCCTTAACACAGACTGTACTGGAGGTATGAAACTGCCTTCAGCTTTGGGGGACACCACTGTGAGGAGCCTTTATTTTAAACTGCCCAGCATCCATAAACACATGTCCCTTTTGTGTGACATCACATAAACCATTAAATAAACTGTGGCTTGTGTGTGTGTGTGTGTGTGTGTGTGTGTGTGTGTGTGTGTGTGTGTGTGTGTCCGTATATGTGGGTGTCTTACAGATCAGTTCAACTGGCTTAGCGCTCAGTAAAAGCAGGGTGTGAAAGTCAGATGTTTTCCCATAAGCATGTGCTTTATCTGCAGAATCTGTACCAGTGGAATCTGCATGCACTCTGGTGCATACAGTCCAAACAGATTGTCGATTTCCAGGTGGTCTCACCACATGATAAAACTGGGTGGCGAGAAATCCCATGGCACCCTTAAAATGTTTTAAACGCGGATGTCTGTGCACCTTAAAAAAAGCATGTAACAGCTTAATTTGCTGGCTTATTACACCCATGTGTTGGTGGAATTTTATGATGTGTGGTGGAGGAACCACTCTCATGGTGTGGGGTCCTGTTGTCTCCTGCGTGGTTTCATTGACTGGGAGAAGCTTCAGCCAACGGTGAACTCAGACCATAAAGTGGGTAGAGGAGCAAGGGTGTTTATTCGGCCAGAAGTGAGGCTCTACCGCCTACGTCACGCAACCAATTCCGACAATTAATTGTCCGCAGCTTTCTGTTGGCAACTTGTGTTTATGTGCGCAAATAAACAAGCCATGGGATTGACTGCATATGAGTACATGCTGGCTCCCAGACTGAGGTACCTTCTGAGTGCACAGTGGGCTGTTGATGTCATCTGTGATGCTGTGAGATTTGAGAGTTTCATGACTGGTAGGAAATTTAGACAACACTCTCTATAGATGTTAAAGATTATTTATTAACACAGTGCCAGCACAGGTTTTGTCATATGTTTGTTTTAGTGAAACGAGAAGTGTCACCTCTGTTAATGCTGTGCAGATTCTTTAGTTCCCACCGCTGAAAACAAAGGGTGCAGGTGAACCTCTGACAGGCACACCTGTGATACACGTTGGTCAATCAGGGATATGCATTACAGCATGCAGGTCACCCAGAAACGCCCATTGGCAACAGGCAGACCGTGATAATTCCTCTCGGGTAACAGGGTGAAGGATGCGTTATGATTTATTTTATGGATGCAGTGCACAAAAAATGCTGGATGGCTTTTGAGAGAACATCATTCATACAAGAAACCTGCAGTCACACCATCTGCATAGGGGCCCTCATTCCAGTGCTTTGTTCAGAATTATTCAGCGCTTCTGGCGCCTTGTCATATAGGCCAGGATTTTGTAGTCCTTGTTGTAAAAAATCAATTTAATCTCATAAATCACGTTATATGTATACATAAACATGACTAGAACCATTTTTCAATCTCTGGAATTATTTTACTGCCAGTAAAACATTTGCAGTATTATTGTTTTTCATGCCATCTAAAACAAATATATATTTTTTAATCAGCAAGTGTTGTTTAAAAATATTGCTTTCTTGAGGCAAAGCACTACTAAGCATGTAAACCTCTTAAACCTCTTTCTGTCAGACTTTAGCATAGCATTAGAAGAGACAATTTATTATGGCCACGTTGTAGACCTGCTGGTCACAGTGCCCTGAAATCTCTCTACTGTCGAAAAAACAATGAAGTGTTTATTACCATTACATGATCTGGATGTTTTTTTCAGGTTTTAATGCATTTCTGTGATCGCATATTTGCAAGCCTAAACCTTCAACAAATGTAGTGTTACATATCTCCAAGCTGCACAAGTGATCTTGTATTTAGACATGTCAAGTTCTTACATTAAAATTCCCCCGGACACGGTTACTGAATTTTTAGTCAAATGTTTGCTGGAATTGCTTCAGGTTTTTTCAAGATGACTTTTTAAAAATATCCAAAGTGGGAAAAGAGGTCATACCAAGAGGTCATCATTCCTGAACTGGACAGAGAAAAAAAATTAAGAGTGTGAGCTGTGTGCCTGAGCTACTTCTGTACCTCTGTTTAGCCCCAAGTTTAGCGCTGGTAAAAAGAAAATCTCAGCTGGTGAAATCTGACAACCAAAAACAACTACCGGTTACAGACATGTTTTTAAAACAGCTTCTATATGAACATATGTTGCATCCTTTCCAGTCCTTATTGAATTACGTGAGGAAAAGTCAGCAAATATTCTTTTGACCATCCAGTGTTCTGCACAGTCTCATTTGTTTCAAATTACACAGCTGCCTTCAGGTCTATTACTTCAGCGACTTTCATTACATTTCGAAATATCTTGCCCCATCATATCATTTGGTAACATCTCGAAAAACATCATCTGGAACCAAATTATTCACAAACTTAGTGCGAGTTTGTCCTGAAATATTAATTGACCAAATTAAGATAAATCCAGAAGGGGGGTCTCATTGCCAGGTACAGATTATTAGACAAATTCGAATCAGTTAATGGCTGCTAAACTGAGTCTGATTTTTTCTTTTGTATTTACATACCCATCAGTAATGACTGCAGCGTGAGGTTAAGAAACGGTTTCCTACACAGTGTTACATAACCATTATTTTACTTATTCGGCTAATACAGAATGTTTTCAGCCACGGCTGTATGCAACAGCATGTAACATTGTCGAAAGAGTTCTCTTCTTGTTGCAACTTTATAAATATTTTCATATTGTGAGATTTCTATTTTAATTCTTTTTGATTTTAAATAAGTCTCCTCTGAGCTTGCGTTGCATAATATAAGTCGAACTTGAGAATTGTAACAAATGAAGGCTGTTGTGGGTTTGGAACCACAGCTGGAAACAATCCCATTAGCATATCTCCAGCTCCACTTTTGATTTTTCCACTTGCTTTGCCCAAGGTTACATCTCGACATGGAATATTTGCCTGAAGGCATGAGGGATCTCACGCAATGGTTTTACCTGGAGGTTTTTAGTGAGATAAAAATTGAAATGTTAACTGCCCAAATATTTGTGTTGTGTCTCATTAATGGCCGTGTGTTTCATTTTGTATTAATCTACAGTGCCAGTAGGACAGTCAGTATTGAGTGCCTGTGTGATAGAAAGCCATCTATGGATGTGGCTCACCATAGACAGTGCTGCAGAAACTGGTATCATTCACTTGACAGTATAACTTCTCTAATTTTATTAGGGCAACTAACGCACAATAATGGTGGTACAGCGGGTAGCACAGGTGCCTTGGGCTGCTTGAACGATGGAAAGATGTGGAATCCAATCCTGCTCAGTCTGTGCAGTTTACCTCTTCCCTCCCTGTTCGTGTGGGTTTCCTCCTTCAGTCCAAAGATGTGTTTGAGGTAAATTGTTGAGTCTGATCTGCCCTCAGTATGATCGCATGTGATCGACCTGTCGTAGGTTCTGCACCGCTCTTACCCTGACCTGGACAAGTGGTTTTGCAAATGAATGAATACACAAGAAACCACTGTAAAAATTAAATTCACCGAACAGTAGATGCTGAGGTAAAAACAAGCACTGTTGAAAACACAGGTCACTCTTCCACAGCTGTGTTTCAAAATTCTGGGGCATCATTTCTGCTGTTGAATCATTAACTTGATTCAGATCAGAGCAGTTTAACCAGTTAAGTACTGGATATTCTTCAGTGCATATTTAGGATGGAACTAATTTTTGCAGGGAACTGTATCAATGTTATTTTAAAGTATTTGAAAAGAATTATACAACACTGGTCGTATGCTTGTTAATCATAACTGACTTTCCTTTCACGGGAGCCAAGTAAATCATTTTGCCTATGATGGAAAACATTATGGGTGCACCAATAGCTAAAGAGTTATGATGAATGACCTCAGTGGGCGCATGGCATTCAATTATCATCTTCCAACGTGAACTCTTTGTTTTTCTTCTCGGAATTGTTTGGGTTTGATGTCGAGAACAGGCCAGACACGGATCTTTTCTGGCTCATCATAGCTAATGTTGTTTGTACAGCGGCATGCTATAAAAATTGACTCGTGATCAATCCATCTGCAAGATTTTCCAGCATTTCGATGGAAAACATGTATGCACCATATGAGGTCGGGAGGACATTCCTTCCCTATGCGCAGGTTCCAAGTGATGGATGGTTCTGGAATAAATTCATTAGGATCGCCGCTGACATTAACGAAGCACGCGTGGATGTGTCCTCCAGACAGGAAGTCACTGCTCTACGTCTCAGCCGGAGTCCAACAACCAAAGAGTGATAATAAGGCTGCACTGTAAGAACTTTGATGTTGACTGATGAAGTAGGTGGATTTAGCTGGGTACGCAAGTTAAGCTGAATGAAATGTCCAAGTAATGAATGAGTATCTGGTTGGGCAGATGAATGGACGAATAATTTAACACGTCTTTTTGGCAGCACGGTGCCATGCTGGAAACAGGAGCTTCATTGTTTGTCCTGCCCGAGTCTGCCCAGAGAAACTTTCTTTAAACCCATCTTTTCTTGCTCACATCCAGAGTTCTGAATAAAGGAAAGATGGAGTTTCTCCCATACCATATTCTGAAGAAGTACAATCTGAGAATACAGTGGGATTGCTGTAGCTGCTAAGTCCTTTGACTAATGATATATTACTTGTGTAGCATAAATCATTTGTACTTTAAGTTGGGTTCAGGCTCTTGTTTGTTTTTTTTTTTTTCACATTTTGTTTCTTTATCCCCCAAAGTAATCAGTTTTCACAGTAAGAAGGCAATAACATTGCTGAGTCTGTGAGAAAAGCGGCTTAGATCTCACAAGTGCATGCTAAATGGGTTTTCAGGAAATCAAAAAAATAAGGCTACCAAAGCCTGTGAATATTTATATTCTGTTTTAATGAACACGAATGATAAAAATGTAACTTGTGGGCATTCAAAGCTTGATGTCCATTTGAAGAGATGTGATTGACATTGACAAATGTTTATCCTGAGGAACTTCTTGTGACCTTCCCGAAAAAGGAAGGATGTATCAGTCCTTCAAAAAATAAAAGTGAGCCGCGCACCAGATGTTTGGTCAACGATGGAGTGAAATTCATTTACACTATCGAGGGGATGATGAAGAAGAGCACATTAATGCTTTTATTTGTATCAAGTCTATCCAGATTTTATATTTCTGTTGCCTGAGAATTTATGCATAAAACAAAACACTATTATCTATTTTGTCATTATGCTGTTATCAACAACCCATCCATTTCTTGCCACACAGGTGTACCTGTATTAATTGCTACCATTTTAATGTGATACCTTGCATAACACCTTTCTAAACAACTAAGGCTGTTCTTACTGGGCAATTTTAGACATGTGTATTGCTAGATGGCACAGCAACACTTCCCTCCAGGGGAAACTGAAAAACCAAGGGCATCCTGGTCTTGATGAAAGGTACAGGGTAATGTGATTGAATACATTTGCATGTTGTTATCTGCAGTTAATAGTGAAGTGAGAAAAAGAGATTTTTGTTTTAACACAATGGTGTTTGCTATTTCATGTTGCCACCAAAATGAATTCTGCTGAGATTGTTATCATGTATCATGTGTTTATCATGTGTTAAATGTATTTGAGACCAGTATACATTATATGGGCATTTCTTTGCTTCCTGCATCAGGCTTGCTGGTTATTTTACACATAATATCCAAACCAGTCTGAATGGGGATAAAGCTGACCTGAATAATCATTCCAAAACTTTATATATTTTGCTTCTGGAAAAAAACAGCTTTTGTTTGTTGTAAATCTTACCGTAACACATTTTCATTTACGGATTCAATTTTTTAAATTATATTTTTCCAAAAAATACATCAACTATGTGAGTAAACATGCTGACATGGGATGAAGGAAGAACAAGGCTGCACTGTGTGATGCTGTCAGCCAGCATATCTGCCCACTCGATGGCAGTGTTGTCCTGTTAAACTCCATCCTTGGGAGGCTGAGCCTCTTAATTTGAACATCAAGTCTTGTTGCCAGTGACAGATTCAACTCATAGCAGTTCAGCATAATGCGGTGAAACAGGGCAGAACTAAACTAAACTAAACACCAGGCCCTTGCCTGGCTAAAACCTGGCGTAGTCCGCGCACCAGGTCTGACTCACATGAGAAGAAGAATATTATATAAATGTTGTTCTTTTTTGGCAGCCGTATGCTGTCAAACTGTATGTTGTTTTGGATAAAAGCATCCATGCGCGCTACCTTTAACATGTGCGCTTAAATGCTGTTAGCTAAATTAAATGTGATTGAGTTATTATATTGACAGCTGTTTCCCAGGTTGCCGGGATGCCTGCAAATGTTATTTGGGCTGCGGGGAAATTATTCTTGGAGACAGGGAAAAACAGGATGTGCTTCACAAACAGAAAGGTTCCATTTAAAAATGTTTCGTTTTACCATTCACCCACTGAATCAATATGAGGGAATTTAATTATGTCCCATTCAAAAAAAAGGGGGGGATTCATCTGCTCCCAAGGAAATAGAAAACAGGAGGTGATGCTAATTAAATTAAATGAAAGTGTATTTGCACTGAAGATAGTCTACAGTGGATTATACCTCAAGGATTTTGTCAGCTGACATTTCCAACTGTCGTGAATTTAGAAATAAGCATCCAGAGGTGTAACTACTCTGTAATGGAACATGCATTATTTTTCTATGGAATAGGTCCCATAAATTCACTCTGTCAACAAGCTCTGTTAACACAGAGTTTGCCGTAAAGTTTCCACCTTGTAACAAACATGTACTGAACTATTTAATTTACAATCTTAATTGTTACTCCCTCTCACACTCATTTCTTATTCCAGTTCGTGTAAAATTACTTTAAATTTCCCTCCTCTGGTTTGGTGCACCTTTTCGAAAATATGATATTGGTCCATGAGTGTCAGCAAACACTGTCTTAGAAATGCAGTAATATTACAGTTATTATTGCGACAAAAATGAATTAAAATTACTGACATGTCCTTATTTCCAATCTCCAAATATGATTCAAAAAATTACAAACAGCAGGTGGTGCACACTGACCTTCACATCTAGCTGTTGTTCTAGTAAAGATCTGGTGGAACTGAAGCTTCATTTTCAGTTCCTGGGACAAGGGCTGCCACTGAAATCTTCACATAAACCATGACACTCTTCAGTGATGTCTGACTTTAAAAACAAAAACATTACGACTGCAGTCTCTCATAAAAAGCAGCACTGCCGTCAGGGTCAGTGGTCAATTATGTGAGAAACATCTGGGCTGGAAATTGTTGCATATGATACGTGGCTGTGGTTGATCAAAGACAGTGGTGCTGTACTGGGGTAAATTATTATTTTGAATGAGCAGTCTTGATAAAGCAAATGTGAGCACAAACATTAACAAATTGTTGTCCCACTGAGATGAAAACGGTGCATTGTCTTTACCAATTGCCCTCTGAGCAGAACAGGCGCACTAAACACACCCACGTGTGCCCACCTGCCACGGTCTCCATGGAAACCTGTCATCATGACATTTCAAACAGCAGCACCTCCGAAACGGTGCTGCTCTTCAGCATGTTTGTCAGTGGGCCGTGCGAGAAAAACACGGCCGACATCAAACAGATTATCTTCAGTAATCTCATTCTGAGCGTCTAGTTACGGCAGGCATGGAAGGATCACCAATCAGCTGAACTTCAACTTTAACTTTATACATTTACTTTATTAATGTGGAGAGCATCGCATGTTGCCAGAATTGACCAAATCGGCTGTACCTCAATAGGGGTTGTGAACTGAATGTGTTTTCAATACAAATAGCCCATGAAATGATAGTCAAATAGCACCGTGGAACTTTTTCTCTGTCAAAAAACAAATTTGTGATGTTTAGATTTAATTTTGCAAAGTGGATAGTACAAAAGTCAGCAATATTGCAGTTTTAAACAAAAACAGGGAAATGGTCATGGTTGGTACTCATTATTCACTATGATCACATGAGATGTTTGCTGAGTTTTTGCCATCCTCTGATTTTGTGAAACGCATTAAAGTTCATTGCAGCTTCAGTTACATTTACAACATCTTTCAAGAAAAGTGGAATAAAACAAGTTCTTCAGGATGACATTAACATTGCTGTCATAAAGAGTCATAATCAATCACTAGACATTAACACATATGTATGGTGCAAATGCACGTTTATTCATTCATTCATTCATTCATTCATTTATTTGATCTATACTTTTTATCTTCTGCATTTCTTTACATTTCACAAACCTCAGTTATTGGCCCTGTGTGTGTTCTTCCGTGCTTTGTACTATGTTGTTCTGCAATCTGTTGTACTGTGTCCAGAAGAAGCTATATTTGATTTTCTCTTTTACAGCTGTATAAGTCAAGGACAATAATGAAGTGAACATTGAACATTTGTCGGGGGAATCAGACCACAGTGCAGAACCAGTTCTGCAGAACTCTCTAGGACTCAGGAAGTGGCTGTGTCCGTTGGCCATAAAAATGTCCAACTAAACACTGGACACGTGATGTACGTAAGCTCCCCACTTTTGTCAATGCACAAAACATGGAATTACTAGGAATATCAGTATATGTTTTGAATACTATCACATACATAAATGCTTGGATTAGAGGATTACCAGTGAAGACTGATGGATACATATTCTCCGCAATACCCGTTTGCTGGATTAGTGTTGGAAATTAATACTGATGCATATACGAATGCTTTTATATTTGGATTACTGAAATATAAAGTGTCACTGTGAAAGTCACAATACGCAAACCATTTAATGGCATTGTACTGAAAAATTTAAAAAATACAGTAGCCGTATTTTTATAGGCTGTGGGTCAAAATTTAGAAAAGCAGATAAATTTCGATAAAAGAGCATTAATTCTTTATCTGACTATTTCAGTAACAGAGTAATTGATCTAAATTAACATTTACTTCTATTTTGCTTGTTTCATGATGAAATAAAACAAGCTGTTTTTAGTTAATAGCAGAAATGTATACGTGATGTGTCTGGTGCTGAAGATAATCTGTAGGACTTGGTCAAATTCCAGCGATAGTTAATTAATTACAAGGTAAATTAGATGGAAAGCTGGGATCGATGTTGTTGTGAAAGCATGCATAGCAACCCTACACTGGATAACAAACAGAAAACTGATGCATATGTAAACACATATGCATAATAATAATATAACTGTATATACAATGAATAATTTGTTGCTTTCATAAAAGGAGAGTACAGTACATCACAGTCGGTGTAAGCAGAATGCAGATCACGTTCCCAAGTTTGCTGACAGAGCTGCAAGGTATTGTCCAAACAATAAATTAAAGTGGCTCTCATTTCCCACATTCTGCCCATGAGTGGGGATGAAATATGAACACTGTAATCATGGTCCATCCATCCATTCATCCATTCATCCATTTCGAATAGCTGCTTACCAGAGACTATACTGGAAGTAATATAAGGACACAGGGCAAACCCACACTGGGACAGACAGGTCCTACAGTCCTGGTGTCATTTGCACCCAGGCCTTCACTGCTGCACACACATGCTTTCAGCAGAGCTCCAAACCATTAGTTTCCCCTGTGCTATTAAGTGAACCTAAAATATGCTCAGTAATTAAAGAGTTATGATAAAGTCTTGTTGGAATTATTGGTCATTTAAAGACCACATCCATAATTTCCAGGAAATATACTGAGTCATCTAATAGTGCAACAAATGGTCAGTTATTAGCAAAAGTGCATTTGTAGTCCTATAGGAGCTTTAAGAGTCATCCATAATACAAAACGTTTCAAATAATGTGCACATGAAAGATATTGCTACGATAATTCTTTGCAACAAAACAAGACAAATTGAAACTACAAAAATGAGTTTAAATGTAGCATAAAGAACTAAGATTCTGACCAATAAAGAACTGTGAAAACTTAATTATCTAGGCCATCAGGTTCTCAACTCTGACCTATTATACAAGTGTTTAGTCACTGACATTTTACCAAGTTTTGGCCTTTTCTAAATGTGTGAGAGTCATACTGAAAGTGTGTCACCATTTTTGACAAAGTCTATTAACCTGTTAATCTGACCGGTTAGCTGTGCTGAACTGTGCTGTTGCCTAAGGATGTTTGACTCAAAACTCTCAGAACAGGAACTTCTTCTGTGCCTTTTGTGTTTGTGGCTTTGCTGGGGGTGGCTGCACAAGGTCACTACAGTGTGGCTGTAAAAACCCTGCAGCATACCTTTCTGACTAGGAACACATTCTGGGGACAAACAACACACAGTCCATCCCATATTTCTTAGAAAGCCCCCAGCATGCGAACACTGGGCAGCCTGATGATGCGAGCAGCTCGCAGGGAGCCACACTGAGCAGAGCAGCAGGGCCAGGAGGAGAGCACACATTTCCCAGGCCCGCCAAGCACCAAGTGCCATGTGACTGCCCTCGAGGCTTCCCTTCCCCCCACCAGCCACGCATTCCCAACCCCCCCCCCCCACCTCCCCCCGTTTGGGGCTGTCTGGAAAGGTCATGTGATCCTCATTGGTCTCCCGGGTTGGGGGAGGGGAAGCAGATTGAACCTGTTCTTTGTTAAGAGGTCAGAACCGGCTCTCTGGCAAGAAGAGTGCCTGCCATCTAGCTCCTAATAGAGGAGCACTTATAACCTTCAGGGGGTACACATACACTCTGCAATACATTATCCAGTTACTGTAAAATACTAGGCTCTTCCAAACAGCACAGGTTGTTGTTATCATATTACAACAGAGGGATAAGAGCAAAAGCTGAGTTTCTAATTTGTAACACTGAACAATAGTACCCATAATGATCTAAGTTACTGACTATATCGCTCCTAGTAACCATAAAGGAACAGTTATTGATCTGTGCTTTGTGTAAATGCTGCAGCAGCCAGGAGACCATTGAAGGTGTCTAAAAATGTTCCATTTTCCAAATGAAGCTTAAACATTTAATTATATTTTTAGAAGAGAAATGTAATCGTGTTTAAAGCATATTTATAGTATAATTTGTATTAGAATCATCTTCTAAGTAACAGAGACTTTCCTCTTAGCCAGACATACACCGTAATATTTATATGGTGTATTATTCTAAGGACAAGCATACTTTTAAATCAGTGTTTCACAGGTTTACATCGCCAGCTTAAAGTTATGAAAGCCATAGGACGTATGTCTACATGTCAGATATTTGCTGTTTTGCAGTGAAGGATGGCCAAATGTTTCCACACTGGCATTTTGAAGGAGTGGAAACCCCATCCCCCTCCCACCAGAGAAAGCACTTGACCTGAATTTCTGTTGGCTAAAGTAATACAGCTGAACAACTGGGCAAAGTCCATAAGTTGCTTTACAAAAATATTTGTTGTCGGACTATTATTAAGGCCGTAAAGTTAATATTTTTATTGCATGTTACATAAAATTTTCATCGCTTGCTAAATTAGCCTCCATACCACAATGCACAAGATTTTTAAAGAAAAAAAAAACTATTTTAATGTTATCTCGATGAAAGCTATATAATCATCGCCAGCTTTCAATCCAACTGAAGGACAGCAAAACTGACTTTCAAGAAAGCTAAGGAATGGTGTTTTCAATGGGGCGCAGCTATTCTAAAGGGTACGGCCGCCGGAGGAATGTGTCACACTAACGCGAGCCGTAATGATGTCAACGTGTTATTTACTTTCCAAATGTGAATGACTGGGCACGGCGAAAGGAGGATTAATCAGGCGCGAGGTGACCGCGCAGGCGGAAAAGAGGGAGCCGGGAGCGCACATGGAGGAGGCCACAAACACGGTAATGTAAAATCATCATAACAGTTGAGATACACTGCCTTTTTCACCTCCTCCGAAAGCAGAGCTCATTTAAAAGGTTCGTGCCGTATAAACTTGACATATATCATTGATATAAGCTGTGCAGACGGAACCGGATGTGTGTTAATGCATATGCTGTTATTGCTTTATCAATAAAAGGGGGGCTATTTGCTTCATTCTATTGATGTGTTTTAAGGTTATAATATGTATACCTGCCATATTTGGGACACTGGTGGTACAGAGACATCAATAGTTGCATTAATTAAAATGGATTGAAATATCAAAGACCTTTTTTTAATCTATTTATTTTTTGCACCGGGCATTAATACTGTACTTGTTTAAAACTGGGGTTGAACGAGCTGCTTTTTGAGAAGGGCTTATTAATGTCACAAACCATAAAAATAAGCACATCAGATGCGTTCAAGGGTTAAAATACGTTTTACATAACTTGAGTGTGATCGGTCTTTTCTTCTACTGTGTTATGTAAAAATCACAGCGAGAGATATAACATACGGAATAGAAACATCACTTATCAAGTTACATAGTGAGACCTTTGTGAGTCAGTGGACCTTTGCACGTCTTATCTGTGTGTGTGTGTGTGTGTGTGTGTGTGTGATAAGCAGCTTCAAGGCACTTGGCTGATTTTTCTCCCTTATAGGTCACTGACTGGGAGTGTGTCCCTTGCTGAACCTTCAGTGTGTCTGCGCTCGCGCGCGCGCGCGCGCGCCCGCGCCCGCGTGTGTGTGTGTGTGTGTGTGTGTGTGTGTGTGTGTAACACCAGTACAGTACACCCAGCAGTGTGTCCATTCATCCATCCATCCATTTCCCTCTCCGTGTCGCTGTCAGCAGGGCTCCGCGCCGCCGCTCCGCTCAGCCCCGTCTCTGGCGCCGTGACCGCGCGCTGCACGCAGCCAGATCAGCACCGCATCTGCACGTCCCCGGCTCGGCCGAACGGCGCACGGGGGAACCGCCGCAGCGGGGAGCGAAGTGCGCGTCCGATGTGCAAGTTGGACCCCCTGCAGGCGCGGAAGTGAAGGAGGTGGCGGTGAGGAGCACCAGCACACTCTCTACTAAGGTAACTTCACCCTCTTTTCCACCATTACTATTACTGTTCATTATTCACACCACTTCCTGTCCCAGTGATCCGATGGGAACTAAACAGACGTTACAGGCTGCACTGTACACCCGCGAAAGGGCGGCAGACTTACAACTGGACACTTTGGACGTGTTTGCTCACATACTGGCGACATCTGTGGCTGTCCCCTTTGTGGAAACGACATGTTGTGCGCATCTGTAACCCTGCTTTGCCTTTGGATGTGCCGAGAGTCCACACGGCCTTATTTGAGGCTCACTACTGTTGTCTGGGAACTCTGCTGTGGTTCAGTGCTGTTGGCTTGTGTAGTTGTGCAGTTGTGCGTCATCTACTAAGTACTTTTTGGCACTCTTTGTAGTACTTTCTTATGGTATGACAGTAGCTTAGTGATGTGGAACGATTGAATGACTGAGAGGCACCTGGGGGGGTGGGCACAGTACAGCTACTCAGCTTCTTGCACAGATGTACCTGAAATACCCAAGTTCCTCTTAAAAAACAGGCTTTATGAGTATCCAGTGCAGGAAAAACACAACACAAACACACACACACACACACACACACATATATTATATATAGAGTGCGGGGGTTACTGTAATGGTCACAGCTGGCTTGTTTACTGGCTTGTATCTTGAGGAGGCCTCTTAAATAACTTTGTTTCATTTTTTCTACCTGTTGAATTGTGGTGGTGGGACCGTCGTATAACTCAGCAAGGTAGTGAACGTGTGCTGGACAGATGAATTGCACAACTATTTTCTTCTGTAAACCATAGAAATTAAAGCTCAACTGGCCTTTGCAGTGCGTGTATTGCAGACACCTTTTTTAGTATAGCCTACATGTCAGCAGCTATTAGAGATGGAGAAAAATAAGGAGCTTAACCCAAAAATGAAATGCTAGGATTTGCCAGCCATCATTTTTAAGGAAATAAAACACTTGCAAGGGTCGAGAAATCACAAAGTAGGTCACTGCAGGGAAGAACGATGTGATGCACGATGCCTATTCCAGACAGGTGATGCTTGGACTCGAGTTGGTTGAGGTCTAAAGGATGGGATTATCTGCAAGAGTGCAGGACTACAACATAATGCAAAAATAGTTAAAATTCAGGACAGACAGGCAGGAGACTTGAACTTCACATCAGTGGTTCCTGGTCATTCTTTCTGGAGTTTAAAAACTGGGGTTTAAATAGCTACCGGGACAACTAGATGATACAGTGACTAGGCATGTGTCTCTGTGTGACACATTATCGTTATGTTTTTTTAGCCATTTGTTCTCTCCAAAGACACCAATTTAACTTGAGATCCCCCTCAAACTGCTACAGTAGGCCCATTCCTGAGATCTGAATCCACAGCCTTCAGGATATGTCAGTGTTCAGTATGCCGCCTGGTTACAGCTGAAATTATGTCTTGTAGCCACAAAAATGTAATTCCCCGAAGTCACTGGGACCTGAGCCAGATGTGTTGCCTGGGTAAAATTGTTCAGAGTTATAAGCTAAGAGCAGCTTTGCCAGTTAGTGGAACACCAAACAAGCATTTTTTCTACTTTGCTTTCTTGGCAGCGTGACTCATTAGCATCGGTAACTCATACACCTGTCTAGTAGAGAAATGTTAAATCACTGTGCTCTCTGTGCTGGGGACCTGGCTTCAAGGGATGGGCCTTAATTGCTCACGGTGACACATCAAGCTCCCAGATACCAGTATCTTCTAAGTATGTTGTGTCACCTGATGAAGCCTGAGGCCTTTCACAGTGTGAATATCAGAGTAGGTGTGTGCCAGTTGTGCTTCGAAAGGGAGTCCGTTAAGTGACTAGTAGACAAAAATAAAACGTAGCAATTAAGAAATTCATGAAAAATTTGCACTAACTCTTGGATATGCTGGAGTTAAAATGTTGTATTTAATTTTGTTTTGGGGATACAAGCAAACTTAAATGCTATAGCCTAACAATATGTTTATTACAGGGGGGTCGACCCAATCTTTCATTCTGATTGACAAATCAAGTCAACTCACTCCTACATGGCCACTACATAAAATAGCTGGTTGAATACAGCACACAAATAGACAGATCTTACCTTTTGTTTCATAAACATAGGTCAAAATGGAAGAAAGTAGATAAAGCACCATTAAAGCTTCTAAATAAATATCATGCCGAATGCTGAATTGCTCAGCCGACAGAGCAACCAATCTGTCTGTATGGCTGTTTGCATGCTTATAGCAAACACTGTTGCACAAGGCTTATTAAATAATGTTCACTGTACATTTAAAAGCCTTTTTTACATAATTTTGAACATTTTTGCAAAGTATCACTGTGACTTTGCAGATAACTGACCATTTTATAGTAGGTGACACCAGACCGTAAATCACGTAACTGCAAATGCATTACAACACTTTTAACAGTTTCAAACAGTGAACTGAATTAATGTTTTTAACCTTCATATTTGACTGTGAAATACACATATCTTTGCACGTTTTTGTACAGGGTTACATTCAATATCTTGCCCAACATGAGCTTTTGCTGGCATATCTTCATAACTATACCACTGCAAAAACGGGGCAAACTTTCGAGTTCAGTACAAACGTAATTTCCGTACCACTCTGCTCAGATGCTGAGCTGTGCTGTTGCTGCATTTGTAAGAGTTCAGAGCACCACCTGTTTTTTTCTGCAGTTGTTGTGAGGCTATCATAAAATTCTGAAAAATGAATTATCGATGCTCATTGCGCCATATGCTGGATACTGCTTCAATATCGGCAATGAAAAAAATTTTCATACACTTTCCACCTATAAATTATTGTATTTAGATCCAGGTATCACCCAGGCCCTTAAGGTTTTTTATTTTGTTTATAGCAGAGGAGGATGTGTGTGGTTCCCCAAGAGAGTATGCAGTTCGCATGAACAAAAAAGCATCACATTTTTAAACATGCCAGCAGCTTTAAAACTATTTGCTTCCTGTGGATCGTAATCCAGTTTTTCTGCCTGTTTCTTCGCTTTGTGGCAATATGTTAACACAACCTGATTTCAGGCATTTATAGATGGCTGGTGGTTACTAAATGAGATGCAAATCAAAAAGAACCTGAGTTCTGCTTATGAAATGCAGAAAGACCAAGTGCTGAGCAGCATTCTGGCTGTCTGAGAACCATAGTTTTATTTGGCTGCATATTAATTAAAATTGATGTCAGTCTCATTTTTCTACCTGACAGATACAGCCTGCTCTGGGGGCCAGTCTTATCTCCCAAGTGCCAAATGGCTCGAATATGCTTTTTGTTACGCACTAAATTGACCTCCACAGCACAATTCAATATATATATTATTAATTTTGTCTTTATACGTGTTAAATTATGCAAACTGGTTTGTATACTCACAGCATCCTAAGAAATGGTGCACTGAGTTAATTTTTACTTGACCAGTTCCTTATTTTTCCTGTTAAGTTGTCCTTGAGTTCAAATAGAGCATTATACATAAAAAAGGGTTTTACATCTAAATTTCCTGTTTTCAGGTTTGTTTTAATTTATTGTGGGATTTGGCCATCACCTATGTGCTATTCACTTTTCATGTTTATAAAATCTTTAATATTAGAACATTAAATATTTGACTCTTTGTTCAATCAGTAGCATTACCATTTTAGTTATCTGTGACATTTTATGAACTACAAATTATGTTTGTTGTATCTGGCAGTACTTTGATCTTCCTGTGGCTTGCAGGCTGTACCTTATGACACATGTGATAAGGGAGTGGCTCTGCTTATGATAGACCCAATTCTGTGTTTTTTTTCTCTTTTCTTTTGAGACAGCTCTATTTTTCCTCTTCTAAGAGAAAATAAATCTGTCTTTTTTCTATCAACAGCAACACTGGGTCAGAAAACTTAGAAAAATCCTCTCTCGACGGATTGACTGCAACACTGCTAGCAAGGCTGTAAATTCACAGTATTGCGTAAACAAATCTGAGTCTCTCTTACTAGTGTAGTAAACAGGAATCATAAGTCAAGCATTCTAGATGTTGCTTCAGTCATGAGATGAAGCCGTTGACTGTATTGTGCTAACAACCAGGGTTTTAATAAATATTCACAGGGATGCAAAATATGTTAAATGTGTATCCTTGTGTAAATATGAGAGTTTAAAGCAGTGGAAATGCCCTGCCTTTAATTTCTGGCATTTACACACACACACACACACACACACACACACACACACACACACACACACACACACACACACACACACACATATATTATATATAAAGTGTGGGGGTTACTGTAATGGTCACAGCTGGCTTGTTTACTGGCTTGTAATCTGAAGGTTTCTGGTTCAGATCTCACTCCTGCTGCAGAATACTTGAGCAAGGCATTTACTCTGAATTGTAAGAATACCGTGCTGCATAGATGGGGAAATCAGTGTAACTTGCTGCAAAAGCCAAATATTGCAAAGATGTTGACTAAATATAGAATAATATTTTGTGTTTTTCATCATTTCTGATAAAAGACAGATTCCAATTTGCACTTGGTAAACCATTTTTTCCCCTGTGTAGTATTTTTCAGTTAAAACAGTACTTTTTTTATAATTAAGAAATATGCTTTAATTAAAATGAATTATAAAAAACATGGTGTTTGGTAGTCTAAGGCTGCCTGGCTGGTTACGTAAACCTGTTAATGACTGACCTTGATGCATCTGTGCTTTTTCAAGGGACTCTTTTCCTCCTGAATGTTTCGCTGTGGAAGGACAGCATAGATAACAGGGTGTTCTGGGCTGGTCTCTCACCGGACCCTGAGAATGTGCTGCCAGTGTACTCGTCCCATCTGGTACACACATCAGCACTGCTGCCTCTTGCAGGAATGCCGAGAGGGCGGCCCAACAGACCTTATTCACTGCAGGCATGTTGCATAATATTGTCTGAATGAAATGTAACATTAAATTCCGTCAATTTCTGCTGGAGACATGCTGTGTACCATCTATAGCTGCTAGCCTTTTATTAGCAACAGTTCTCACTTTATGTGCATCTCCTCTTGAGAGATGAAGATGGTGGGGAGTGTTTGATCTCATTTACTGGAGTTATATTTGAATTCTTCATAACGGCTTATCATAGCTGTAAATGATGGTTCCGCTTTAGTGGGGGAATCGGCTATGACAGGTTGATATTTAAGATGTACTTGTGACCCTAACTTAGAGACTGGCAACACTGTGTTTTTTATTGTTATTATTATTATTATTATTATTATTATTATTATTAGTAGTAGTAGTAGTAGTAGTAGTAGTAGTAGTAGTAGTACTTAGCTGATGCATTTTTGCAAGGTGACTTACAGTGGTAGATACACTACACACAGAATCATTTAGTCATCCAAAGAACAGAGTAATTTTAGCACATGTACTCACTGACACACACACACACACACACACACACACACACACACACACACACACACCCAACAGGAAACTGAATCACACTTCACCTGAAACTCATGTCTTTTTATTTATTAACCACTCAAATTGTTAGCCTTTGTTTATTTTGGTAATGAGGAGGTCATATAAGGCTTATAACCTACAGTAGCTTGACTGTGGAACAGTGAGGCGTGTCAGTGCTGAAGCACCAGTAAGCAGTTCTGTGTTTTGGTTGCAGTTCCAGAATTTAATCTAAAAAAAACAGCTGTTGGTATTTCTATATAAACATCTATTCGGGCCTTTATAAAAGAGCTCATTGCTGTCTCAAGTTATGATTACCTACAGTACCCGCATTTTTGAATAGCGTGTAGAGAATTTTGAGTCATACCCCAGTTTTAGTCTTTATCCCTGAATGTCATCATGGACAAAGGTACCACAGCAATAAATGACAGCAGTAATATCCCAACATTTGCTTATTGTACATTTGAATGCAACACAATTTAAATTTATTGCTGTTTGTTTTTTTTATATTTGTATTCAATTTAGTTTACTGTCATTTTTACAGTTTAATATTCATCTGACCTTGGCAGTCTTGTTATGTACAATAAGCAAGTACGGACAAGTAATAGCAATCAAAACATTTCTAGCGGTCCCAGCTACGTGACCAAGTGCTGTGAAGAAGTTTTTGTCCCCTTTCCTGTTTTCTGCTATTATTCCATATTTTTCATACTGAATGGTTTCAGATCTTTAGACAAAATGTACTGGTATACAAAGGAAACCTGAGTAATCTGCATGCATTTAAGGAACAGTTATCTAGAACTCATTTCGCCATGTGAAAAAGTAATTACCCCTTTAGTTACTCAACCAATTGACTAAATTTAATTGATAATTAGGTTTAAGTGACTGAACACAGCCAGGCTTCACTGCAGCAGCCCTGTTGAATCTAAACCTCACTGTATATTGAACCTTAACATGGGAGTAAAGTATTAACCCAAGTTTCTGTAAGAAGGAAAATCCAGCAGAGATGAGGAAAAATTTGATGAAATATATCAGTCTGGAAAGGGTTACAAAGGCATTTGTAAGACTGTGGGACTTAAAAAATACACTGAGGGTCATTATCTTCAAATGGAGAAGACTTGGAACAGTGGTGAATTTTTCCAGGAGTGGTTGTCCTTCCAAAATTACTCCAATGTCGCAGCAACATCTCATCCAGGAAGTCACAAAGTCCCAGAAGATCATTCAAAGTACTGCGGGCCCTCTAATTTCAATGAAGCTCAGTGCTCATGGCACCACTGTAAGAAAGAGACTGGGCAAAAATGGGATTCATGTCAGGATAGCAAGGCAGAAACCGCTGCTATCCAAGAGTGACATCAGTGCTTGTCTCACGTTTAAAAAAAAAAAAACCTGGACGATCCCGAAGCCTTTGGAGATAATGTTCTTTGTGCAAATTAGTTAAAAGTAGAATTCTTTGGACAACCATTATGTCTGTCGTAAAGCAAATGTAACATTCCACAGGAAGAACATCATATCCACAGTCAAAAATGGTGGTGGTAGTGTGATGGTGTGGGGATGCTTTGGTGCCTCAAGACCTAGATGACCTGCCATTTTTGAAGGAGTCATAATTTCTTCACTGTGCAAGAAAATTCTTAAGGATAATGTCCAGTCATTTGTCTGTGAGCTGAAGCTGAAACACAATTGGGTTATACAGCAAAAAAAAAAAAAAAAATTCAAAACACCAAAAACCAGTGTACGTCTGGCTGAGAAGGGGAAAAAGTCAAAATCCTGAAACTGAACCCGACAGAGATGCTGTGGTATAATGTGGAACAAACTGTTCATGTTCGAAAACCTACTAATGTAGCTGAATTAAAGCACTTCTGCAGAGAAGAGGAGGCTAAAATTGCTCAACAGCAGTGTGAAAGACTGATATAAAATTAGTATTTGGTTGCAATTATTGCTGCTAAAGGTGGTGCAAGCAGTTAAGTTTAAGGCGGTGATTATTTTTTCACATGGGTGGTATCAGTATTGCATAACTTTGTTTCTTAAATAAATAAACTAACAATAATAATAATATAATTTAAAACCTGTGTTATCTGTTTACTCAGGTTCCCTTTTGTCTAATATTCCCTTTTTCCGAAACCATTTCTTTGTGACAAAAATGCAATACCAGGAAATCAGGAAGGGGAATACTTTTTCACAGCACTGCAGTATGTGTTGCCAAATAAATCTCAGAAACTCTTTCGGTTAATCCTTTAGCCCAGTTGCAAACTGCGGTTATAGTTTATGGATGTATTTTTAATCTGTGGTTATAGTTTATGGGAAGAGAAGAAAAAATGAAAAAGCCTTAGAATTGAGTATTTGGTCACTTTGTGGTTATTCCTGTTTTTTTACATGGGCACATGGTTATCCTCACTCCAGTGGCCCTGGGGAGGGTTCAAAAGTGCTGCTATTAAGTGGTCAGCTGGACTTCAATAGAAATTAGTCTAAATTGTGGTGGATGGAGCAGTTGTTTGGTTAGCGGTTATAAATCTGCAATATTTTTTATCATTTTTTTTTTGCTGAGACCCAAACTGTGGACTTAGGTAGCAACATGTTACTAGTAAATGGTTAGAGCTAAAGTTAGAATATATTCCTGTCCACTGGAGCGTGACTGGTATTGATTTTTACAAGGAGCCCTCTGTCATTCATGAAAGTGACTGTTTTTATTATGCGTTAAACATTAAGACTTACTGGTAGTGCAGTTTTGTTCTCATGAAATTGCATTTCCACAGAAAGACATTTCGAATTTTGGCTCTTTATATATAGACCATTTTAATAAACTGCTTTTGTGTGTTTGAGCCATTCTTGGAGGTGATGTTGCTGCACTGCTTGGCAACAATAATAGGGATGTTTCATTTGCAGTGTGTTAGTTGGAACTTTAACCAGTGATATGCTAGTAATATATGAGTCAGGGCCTTAACGCTTTTGTTATCACTGAATACTGTGGCAGTGTACTACTTTGCACTCAGGGTGTCAGTTAAACATAGACTAGACCTTCTAACCGGCTGCAGTAGATATATTGGGAGGTCCCGGGTCTCGTGGCTCTGTGCTATAAAGACTTCAGTTGTCAAATGAGTCATTTAGTGTGTATATCAGTATTCCTTGGCTCACATTTCTCGTAAAAGTGAATCAGATCCAGAGTGAGTTTCTTTGTGCATTTAATTGTTGTTCACTATCTGTGATTCTCTATTGGACGTAATAAATATTTCATGCGTGTGTTTGCAGGTGGCGGGTTGTTTTATATTTATTTATTTATTTGTTTTGCTATGTGCAAAGTATCATTTCAGGGAGCCGTGGGATGTGTGAAAATGCCACACTTTGGGAATTCCACTGGGATGAATTAAGCACCAGTATCCCTGCTTTTCTGGCTAAAGGACCACTTGCTGGTGCCATCCTGTAAAATCTGTTGGATTACTTAAAGTTTTGTTGACCTTAATACTTTAGCTGGTAGACTGCCATAATTAGAAATTTATACATGTGAGATACAGTGATGTATGCTCCATCAAGTGTGGATAAGGAGAATTTTCACACTGGACCAGTGGCAGCTCTAAATTCACATTGCATATATACAGTTCAAAAATATATTTAGTCTTTGGTTAGCTGAGTTCAATCTACTATTTTAAGAGAGCATTGCAGTACACCTGCCACAAATTACAGTTAAACATGCAAAGGTGCAGCACCTCCTAAATAGGGGGCAACCTCACTTTTTCATAGTAACACCTTATGATCGGGATACGTTCATTCAGTGGTTGTGGAATTTGATATATTGATCAAAGGTATGATGAATTAATAGTTGCCACTCCTGCCTCACAACTCCAAGGCTGCAGGTCCAAATCCAACCCTGTGTAGTATTTTCATGCTCTCCCAGTGTTTGAGTTGGTTTCCTGCGGAACCTCTCATTTCCATCTATGTAGCTCAACTGAACTTCTCACTGTTTTTGGGTGTACTGAGTAAATACTTTTAGATGGACTTGCATTCCATTCAGGTTTTGAGCCCTTCTTGTGGGTTTCAGTAGATTTCCCCAGACTTGTCTGAACAAGAGTCTGTGAAAATGGACCAAGGAAGATCGGTTCCGATGTTTGTTAGAGGTCATCTAATAAACATCTACTACTACTGTGTATTTCCATTGTTCTGTACTGAGCATTGTGTGTATAAGCATTGGTTTTCTTAACTGAGATGCTCAGGTTTGTCCTTAAGCTTCTTTGTTTTTTACTATGATATGGCAGATTTCCAGAGATTACAATTTGGTGAATTCATACATTTATGACTGTCTCTCTCTGAACACTCGGCATGTGAAGCATTTTGTGAGAGGTGACTGAATTATAGCCCAGCTTTCTCATCGAAAGTAGGTCAAAGCTCGCTCTGCTTCATTCCTCTTTATATTTCATAACCCATATTGGCGTGTCTTTTTCTGAAGCGTTAAGCTGATCTGACGCTGATGCCGGAGGTTCTCATACACCACCCCCTTTGAGTTCATTGTCATTCTGGCTGGGTAGCTCCTGTTTGGTGTGGCCTGCGTCCCTTTGATCTTGCTATGTACCTAGAATCACGTTGCTGTGTCAGACACGTGTGGGTTCAGGTGAGGTGACACCCTCTCCGTGTACAACGGAGTATTTGGGAGCACACAGAATAAGGTGTAAATGATATTTTGGTACACATTTGCCACATGAGAGATGGCACTGTTGGACCGTACCTTCAGGGATGATATTCGAAGTCATAACAGTGAACAGCCTACATGTCCCTCATGGGCTTCAAGACAATAGGTTTGCACTTAGAAATGGGCTGTAGTGTTGTCTTCCGAGCAGTACGCACAGGTGAGCAGCAGCCAAGCAAACAGCCTGGTTTCTCATGTTCGCACTTACAACAGATCTGCACCAACTGGCATGGGGTAATAGCACATTTTGATTTAGATACAGTAGCAGGCAAAAATTTGAGTACTCTTGCTGGAAACTAGTGTTTTTTCACAAGGCATTTGGTAAACAACTTTAAGCAGTAAATGAGCTGCCATATTTTCCCAGCATTTCTGCAGCCGTTCCCAGAGATGCAGGACAACTGTGGGTTGCCTTACTTTCACTCTTCTGTCCAGTTCCTCCTATACAAATATTGCCCAGGTTTTTCTTGTGTACTCAGGCTTTTGACTGCCTTTGCAGAAAGCATGGCTTAATCGCCAGATAGAAAGTATAAGGAGACAGAGCTTGCTGTAGACAAAACAACTAATGTGGTATGTGATCAAGTATAACATGAATACTGTCTACTTTGGAAGATACCATACCTCTTCTGAAAAGATTTTGACTGGTTTGCTATACCTTTGTGATTCGTGGTGCTCTGTGCTGCTTTGTCCACTGAAACCTACATTTCCATTTTATGTTTATTCATTTAGCTGATGCTTTCCCCAAAGCAACTTACAGTGTTAGGCTACTTACAGTTTAGCCATTTATACACCAGGGTAATTTGTACTGAAGCAATTCTAGGTAAGCACACCGCTGAAGGGTACTACTGTAGGATGTGGTTCTCAGACCTGGGTTCCACTGGTGCAAAGATGGCAGCTGTAACCCTTAAAGGATGAAGACTGAAGAAGACCACCCATGCACACCGTTCACTTCTATTGCTTACCATATCACCTGGTAGAACCAAATGCCTCCCAAGGAAACTCTTAGCATGTGAGTAGCTGATCACTAACTAGGGTCTCTCAGCTTTCCCTGCTCCACAAGCATGAGACAAACTGCAGTATGTGTAGATTAATATTAAAGTCGAAGTATGGGCAAGTTGAGCTTGTGCTTCAAGCATTTGACCCTGACTACTGTTGTGCATATGTATAACATGCGAGACCTGTGAAGTGCTTCGGAACTGTGTAACTCAAATTTGAGCATAGTTTAATATGAATGCCTAGTGACGTTTAAATAATTTTATCTGTTCTGTGATCATGCGAATGGCTGTACTATGGGGCTATGATTCAACATAGACTCATGTCAATGAGGAACAGCTTACAGGTCTGAACTGTGGGTGAGAGATGTGCTTGAAGTGTTTCTGGTGGCAGCATTAATAGCAGGAAGCGTAAAGGAAGGAGGTGAAAGTCATTTTTATCTATGGGTTGAGAAACAGGCAGCTCCAAGAACGCAGCAGTTCTGGGAGAGGTTATGCAAGGCATTGCTGTCTTCTCCACTTGTTTCTTGTGTACATTGCTTGTCCTTGTTCCTCACTCTGGCAACCCAAGGGGCTTCAGGCTATGGCTTGTGCAAGACCTTGTTTAAAGATCAGTTCTGCAAAAGCACTCGGTTGGAACAGACAGCTGCTGTGTGTGTGTGTGTGTGTGTGTGTGTGTATTTCCCTGGAAACAAAAGGCCCACCCCCCTCGAACCACATCTGCAGATTTTAAATGAGTCATCCAGTGGCAGCGACGAGGGCGCTGGGGCAGCAGCGGCTGTGGTGGTGACCCGTTCGTGGTCGATTAGTCGTTGCCCCTGCCTCGTCTGCCCCCCCCCCCGTCTGCCCCCCCCCCGTCGGACAGCTTGAAAGCCGGAGCACTTCAAGAGAAAATGGGCGCTGTTTCCAGGCCTTGTTTGCACCTATCTGTCGCGAGGTGACGGTTCATGAGAAAATGGGGCCTGAGGCACATTAAGGCGGAAAGTGTTTGTGTTTTTTTCCCCTTGCTTTTTTTAGCATGTTTTTTTTTTTTAACCATCTAGATTTCACTCATGAATCATTCTAATCTGCCCAGCATTTACACAGCAAACCCTGCTATTTCCCTAACATTTCTTTTTCGTGCTTTTTCATTTTTAAATTTATAACTTTTGGTTTTAGACATTCTTTTTTTTTTCTATTTTCACCTCTCTTTCTTATGGCTGAAACTTATTTTAGCCCTCTTTGTAAATTTTCGAGAAAACAAAGCCAGACCATATTAAACATGATTTTTGTGGTCTGTACAGCATAGTTGTACATTTTTAGAATTTGACTGCTTTTGCAAAATGCAGTTTTTTTTTCATGTGCTTATTTATTCATACTGTATTTTCTCATATTGTTGCTGGTGCCCCAGTGTGGCACGTGACATGCGACCTTGTTACCTTTGGGCCTTCTGTACTAAGATCTTGCATGTCCTTTGCAATTCCACACAAGTGGAGATGCCAAGGAAGCCTGTCCTTGAGTCCCTCTTCAGAAGCCCTCAGGATTGTTTGTAAAGCAGCAAAGCCTGCAGATAACTGCTCTCACATAAGGTTTTGGCAGTGTCTGCATCAGTGGCACACTTAGTGGGAGCTGGATCCAATGAAGATATTATCAGCTAACAAAGAGATGCCTAAAGAGCTTCCCATATAATCTTTTGGTTGGATTGTGCACATTGTCCTCAAATGGCTTCTGTGATACTGCTTTAAATTTTGCAACCTATGGAGTGATGTATTTTAGTAACAGAGTGGATATATTTCACCTCAGTATAGAGTAGTGGTTAGTGCCCTACACATTTGGACTCAAAGGACCTCGATTCAGATCCAACACGATGCTGTAATTCCCATGAGAACATCACAATTCAATGCTGCAATACCCGGCTTCATGGAAAAAAGAAATCAGTTTAACATTCTAAGGTGCTGTAGAGAAAAGCATCAGGTAAATGAACACATATAAAATAGTACCAAGGCCAGTGTTAGGTTCAGTCCCATTGTTAGCAGCATTATCCAGTTAGATTGATCAAGAAGCTACTAAACAAGCCT
Source organism: Arapaima gigas (assembly GCA_900497675.1). Lineage (NCBI taxonomy): Eukaryota > Metazoa > Chordata > Actinopteri > Osteoglossiformes > Osteoglossidae > Arapaima > Arapaima gigas. Next base: position 405,907 of record UFQX01000004.1, on the reverse strand, counting down.
AGTGCATTTATCTATTTAGCTAGCACCTTTTTCATGAAGATTTATTAAAGTTTGCATACTTTGCTACTTTTGATTATGTACGTATTTATAAACCAGGGTAGTTTTTACCAAAACAACTTGGGGTGAGTGCCTTACTCAAGGTTCAGTCCCAGGTCCTCCAATAGCAACATTATGGTTTTAACCACTAACTGTTGCTTAGTAAATGCGGTGAACATCCTTGCTCCCTTCAGTGGAGCGTGCAGATATAGAGACCTGAATTGTAAAAGCTATTACTAACCACTCTCATTGTCTTTTAAATGAGAAGATAATGATGCAGTCAGGATTTTTCACATTATCACATCTGTGAGTTAATTGTACCATCATTAAGTCTACATCCACAGGCTTCAGTTGACACTTAACTGCTGAAGCAACACTGAGCAGTTTAAAGGTTATATATGCTAGTTTCACTGTAACTCATTGACTTGTATAAAGGTTATATGAAGTCATCACCACATCTCTGCTTTAGACACACTAATAGTGACTCGCATTAGGGGAAAGCTCTGTTAAGTTGAACCCTAAAGCTGCTCTTCAGTTTCCTTCTAAATGTCTGTTTGCACTCTGAAATCACTACTCTTGAGTTTTTAGTTTTGTACAAATTTAGTCCCTGTGCGCTTTTTACCCTTTTTTTCAGCGACCGTTCAATCTGAAGGCGGGGAGATGTGAGGATTAGTACTGCCAGAGTCATTTTAACCTATGCCTCTTCTCTGTTATTGATTTCTGTCTATATAATTAGAAAAATCAGTATTTGATCTGCCTTGACCCTTCTTAAAACATGTTTGATAAATACATATATTTGCTAAACTGTACTTATTTTCTTCTATGAAAACAAATATGGTTTTCCTTACCGATGGCCTGAAACATACATATACAATGTGTCGACAATCCACTGCAGCAATGCAAAAAATGTATTTGTTGGATCCAGAGTGGTACGATTGTGTTATTTGCTGTTTTGAGTAAACTAAAAATGTCCAGTTTTGATAGCTGATTCTTGTGTATCAGTCCACTGATCCCTCACTGCCACTGCCAACATATTTTGAGGTAAATCAGTCTTTTACAGCTTAATTCGTTGATCCATCCTTGAAAAAATTTGTTTGTTGAAAATGTTAATTTACATCAGATAAGAAGTCAAACTCCTGGTCATGGCAGTTGTGTGAAATGTAGCAAGCAAAGTTTGTGGCCTTTCTGGGGACAACGTGGTTGCTGTTAACTCATTCCATGTGCTCACTCAGCATGAAGAACACGGGGATCGTACATCTGGTCGGGTCTCATATACTTGTTGAAATTCCTCCTAATACTCTTGTTTTATTCTATTATATTTTCGGCAGGCAGCTGATACTGCAGTGATTTTGACTGTTGCCTTGCAGTCTGAAGGTTTAAATCCCTCTTTTGCTGTAGTACCCTTGAGCAACATACTTACTCTTCTGTATCTTACTCAAATAAAAATTACTCTGCTGTATAAATGGGTTAATATTTAAGTAGCTGTTTTACACAAACCTGACATTGTGGGTCATCCAAGAAAAAGCTGCCAGTTAAGAAAGGAATAATACATATAATAATTATTTGCTGCATTTTTAAGTAAATGTTGTTTAGCTTAGTTAATTTAGATAATGTAGGATCCGAACCTTAGCCAATACTGTGGTCATCTCTTTGTATTATGAATATAATTATACTAGCGTTACATTTATATATTTATATATCTTTTATGAATATATAGCTTTGGATGAAATTTTGTCGTCATCATATCTGTGGTCTCCTGCCCTTGTCTCCTAGCAGCTGATATAATATGCTGACTTTGCAGCCTCACCTTCCTGAGATGCAGTCCGGCATTTAAATATATTTTAGTAAAAATGAAAGAACATAGTTAAATTATACACAGTGACACTTCTGTGTCTCTCACATGGGATTTGAAGCAGCAGTTATATTCTTTCATCCTTTCTAACAAACTACTAAAAAGAAGGTGCAGTTGATTTTTTTGGTGGGGGCTGGAACAAAACCCTGTGTGCCATGCGTGTTCCCATTAAGATGAGGTCTGGCGACCACTACTTTGTATGTTTCTCTCACGGCGTTTTCAAAGCAAAATGTCCCTCCTCAGCGGAATTAACGCCCAGCTCATTTGAGTGCCGGATTTCCTCGGGGGTGCTGGTGTTTACAGGAAGGGAAACCTCCTCCACGAGCCTTTGTCTCCTGTTGATGCTGACGTCCATGTGATGGACGGCTGGTTATGGGGGTGGAGTCCCAAGGGGTCACGCCCCCCTCCAGGCTCTCTTTGCTAATTATATTTGGGTTTGTTTTGTTGAGGATGGGCGGCTGTTGTACAGGCAAACACTCCCAGCGATAATACCCCAGCACCACTAGGGTTTTCTCATTTGCTAATGTGGCCCAGGGGGGAGGCCTCTGCACAACCCAGCTTGTGTACATCAACGGCAGCCTCACGAAAATGGAAATATTTGTTTGTATGCTTTTTAATGTTATTCCTGAATTGAGAACATCACAACAATGCCTTCTTCAGTCTTATAAAATGTATGGTTTCTTCTATCAAAATAACACTATGCTTTTATTATCTTCATAAAAATTTTACTAAGAATAATATGAATAAGATCAAAATCCACTAAAGAATAATTAATTGTTTTTTTTTTGCTAGATGTTTTCAGCAAAAAACTTCTAACTTTATTCTTTCATATGACCGGAAATAGGAATGAAGCTCATTTATACAAAATGGTCTGTTGTTTCTTATCAGCAAACTAGTACTAGTTGCTCTTATTTGTCCTGATCAATATCATAACTGCTTACCACATGACTTCACTACCTCTCATGCAAAATGTGTGATTCTGTTATATATGAACATTTTAGAAAGATTAGGGTTAGTATTTTTGGTACTTTCAAGCTCATGAGGCTTAAGTTTAAGATGAATTCTGGCAGCATCCCAATGGCAGTTTTAATTTTCATTTAATTTAGCTTTAAATTTGTTTTTTTTAGACTTAGAAACTATTGACTAGCAAATGTAAAGACAGAGATTGATTTTCACTGTCACATTGTCACATCGATTGTCATTGATTGAGTATCACAGGTACAGACTCAGGAATGTGAAATTTTAAGGACTGAATTCATTGTTGTGAGACATGAAAGTTGTAAGTTCTAATTTCTTGTTATAGAACTTGGCAAACATGTTGACCCTTTGGTTGTAAATGTCTGTATTTTGCAAAGGCTGTCTGTGCCTCTCTTGCTAAAGCAAATTTGCTCAGTGTAATGAATTAGATCTGCAGTCACAGAAAATGATTTAAAGATGGGAGCCAGTGAGTGTAGGAGGTCAGCAAAATGTCCTTGGCGCAGTATAGTTATGGCTTCTATTGCTGTTGGACAGCAGGATGTTCTTTGCAGGGGCTTCCAGCGTACCAGTAACGGGATCACATCCACATGATTCTGCAAAGTTCACGTTGAGTATCAAGGATAGAACTCCATTTTTGTCAGGATTGCCATAGCTGCAGCCCTACTAGAGAATTGGAACTGGAGAAACACTCCGGAAGCGAAGGGGTTAATTATTCATGTCGAGTAAAGCACTCTGACTCGCTGGCCGAGAACCCAGGCCAAACTGGGACAGCTCTGCTTCTCATCTTCCTTGCTGGCTCCTGCTTGTTGCTATGTTACAGAGGGGCAAAGTCTTTAGCGTGTAAGTGTGGCCATAAAAAAAAGAAACAACACGTGGGATGAAAGTGGAGCGGCATGAAACGAAAAATGTCCTTCATCCCACGCTGCCTATCGCTCTGCCTCCAGGGAGGATGCTGCGAGGCCCCACGTCTGCCCTGCTCTAGAGGGACTTGTATCTATGAACACGATGTTTAACGCTACACCATTACCATGCAGACCTTCCAGCTACCATGATGAACTCAGAGGATCCTCACCACTCTCTCTGGGTGGTTGGTTTTCAGCAGACTAAATGAGGGTTCAGTGAGTTGGAGTTTCTGCTGTGGTGAGTTGAATAGCTCCCATGGTAATGTAGAAAGATATCACTGAATTTCACCACAATGCTTTGCTTTAACTGAAGCAGTTGTAAACTATGGCTAGCATTTACCATACCAAGATCTCAGATTTGATACCTGCAGCTGGTGGATCAAGTTCAAGACCCAGCACCAGTACTCTTCTGTCTGATACTTAAGTTTCATTATTCCAAGAAAATAGCCCTCTGAAAAACTGGTTAAAATCACTAAAGTCACTTAGCACAGACTTGCCAACGAAATTAGAAAATATTCTTCACTGAAACCATATGGCATAGATGTATGAAAAGCGTCTGTAAAAATGATCTGTCTTCCTGTCACTGTCGTGCCACTGCGATGCAGTTCATGCTAAAACCCCCAAAATCTCCCAGAATATTGGGAGAGCCTGAGATTGTCATGGTTCAATGATAAATCATTCAAAGTATTCATGCCCTCCTTGCATTGTCACACATGTAAACTACAAATGATTGAGATACCATACAAAGAATAAGAAAATGATTTAGAGCATTGTAAACTTTTGCCTTCACCGAGCTATTTGGTACCTGAAGATTTTTAATGATCTAAAACTAATTGCATTTAAATGTCAGCTACTAGTAGGTACTGCGTTGTTTTAAAGGACATTTACAGCTATACCTCCTAACAACACTCTTATTTGTCATGTTGGCAATGCAGCGTAATCTGAAGCCTGTGTAGTTAGTTTGTTGATGTGTAAAAATGTAATGCTTAAAATTTTTGTATTGCAAGTATAATGTAACACTGAACAGTGCTTAACACAGAACTTACCGCGCATTACTGCTCACTTACAGAGCAGGTAAAATTTCTCCACAAATTTGTACACCTGGACTTATGAAGTCAGCGTGATAATTTGAATAGTTTCTTTTTTCCTTATATATAAGTATGATGCAGAACAAACTGACTTTATGTTTATCACCAAAGGTTGTCAATAAGTACAAGTTTTGAAATTTAGTGTCCACAAGCTACAATTTCCTGCAAGACTTAGTTCAGCGATCTGAACCTGTGACCAGCCCTAACTGTTCTGTTATATTCATGTAAATGTTGGTAGTGTGATAAAGCCTTTGCATCAAGCAATTGCTGCAGCACAATTGACCACTAGATGTTTGAAGAAGGCCAACTTGAGGATGATGGTGATAATAATGACGGTTATATTTGTTATAATTTATCTGGTGTTTTTATCTAATGTAACTTATAGTATTGGACTCATTTATAATGTTGTGTTACCTGATTCATCACCTACGAGCGCTGAATTTCGGGCATTCCAGTTACATTTGGGCTCATCTATTTCTCTCCCTCCAGAGTGGGCCCCTTGTCCTCCAGCCCTCATACTCTGACGTGGGCTAAGATGAGCATAACCAGTGACGAGGTCAACTTCTTGGTGTACAGATATCTGCAGGAATCAGGTAAAATATTGAGTTAGACTGAGAGTTTTGCATATGTGTTACATACGCATGGTGTGTGATGCTGGTGTTACTGCTGATGTGAGACGTTTTTGGGAACAAGAACACGAATGCAATAGTTAAGCTACAGAGCAGTTTTAGCTTTAGTGGTAGTACACAGTTTTAGTTGCCTAAGGACCCACACTGTGCTGGCCGACACTCTACAGCAGCAACTGTTTCCTTCCCCCAGAAGTTCTTGTACAGAAGGCTCTCTGTCCATGCTGGTTGTCCCAATGGTGACCCAGTCTCTTTGTTCATTTTTTTTTATTTTTTAACTGATGCTTTTCTCAAAAGTAACTTACAGTGACTGGATATTTGTAAACAGAAAGAACCCCTTCACCTCGTGCTCTGTGACCGCACCAGCTTTCAAGTCGGCCTCAGCAGGACTGCAGTGTGCACTGATGTTTTACACAAACAAATTCACAAAGAGACTCATCAGAGTGACATAAATGTAGACATGCAAAATATATTTATTCCACCTGAAGGTTTATTAAATTAAATACATTTTTCACCTGTAAAAGAAAAACAGTAAATACCTTTTTTATAATATAAAATCAGATGTTCTTTATTTCTAAAAGCTTAAATTATTTCTGAAAATATGAAACATAAAACATTAATTTTACCTGAGGGAAACTGTGGAGTGTTTTGCATAATTTCTTGAGTGGTCTGCAGTTTAAAATAAAAGTATGAAATCTACACAGTGTATGTAGTTCATAGCCAGATATTTGGTCGTAATTATCAGTGTGAAGGTTGAGGAGTCCCAAAGGGACTTGTACATATAATACGCAAAAAGCAACACAATGTTTGTAATGTTTCGGTGTTCTTATAAAACTAAGGGCTCTCCTCAACAGGCCTTAATTTTATAGTTTCATTTTCGGGAATCAACAATGGGATTATTTAGTACATTTCATTTTTGCTGTAATCTACTGTACTGACTGCATGCTGTTCATTTAGTAGCTGCTGGCATTGTTATTAAAAAACAGTTATATATTTTCTCAGATGTGCTTATTGTTTTTTTTTCAAGGTCAATAGCAAAGTTGTTACACCAGATTTATGTTGAAGTTTTTCAGTTTTGGCCTCAGGGAATGCTATTTCAATTTTCCAAATATTTGTTTCAGCTTAGTGGTTAGGGGTTTTACCTAGCAGTGGAAAGCTTCAAATCCCTGCTTCAGCTCTACTACCCTTGATGAAGGCATTTTCCCTGAATTGATGCAATAAAAATTGTTGTTGATAAATGTTGTCAGGTTTCTATGAGCTCGTAGTGACTCCGTGGATAGTTTCTCTGAATTGTGTTTGGTCTTCAGTCAGATGAGTGAATTATTGTAAGTAAACTATATAGAGACCTTGTAAAGTGCCTTGGTTAAAGATGCCAAATCAATAATGGACAATAATGTAAAAAAAGATTCATAATAGCACTCGTAACCAGTTTAGCTGGTAGGAACATTTCAGTGGCAACCTAGTTCCATTTAAAAAATATAATGCGGCTGGAAACTCAACTGTAACCGTTTTTGTCAGATGCTGAACATATACTGTTATCTAAAATGAAATATTTGGCATAAACACACTAAGCACTGTTTCTTCTGTTGACCCATTTTGCACGGAGCACCATCAATGAATTATTGACACCCCTTCTCTTGTATTTACCTAGTGTTTTGTCTGACTTTGGCTGAATGAATCTCAGTGAGCAATACTCAGTCACTCTTACAAAAGAAATGTTTTATAGTAACACGTGTCCAGCATCCTGATTTTTTTTCCCATCCATTTTTGTTGTGTATCCTGAAGGAAGTATGGTTTTGTGATATACCTCTGCCATCCTTGTAGGTTAGAATATGAGCTCTGTGTATGTAGGAGTGTGCGTGCGTGTGTGTGTGTGTGTGTGTGTGTGTGTGTGTGTGTGTGTGTGTGTACATTTGCATGTTGAATTATGCCTTTGTGTTGGGAACCTGTGCTTCTGCCCACACACCTTTGGCAGTTCTCTGGTGTTTCAAATCTGTCTATTTACTCCAGGCTTCTCCCACTCTGCATTCACCTTTGGCATCGAGAGCCACATCAGTCAGTCCAACATCAACGGGACGCTGGTGCCCCCTGCTGCTCTCATCTCCATCCTGCAAAAGGGCCTTCAGTATGTGGAAGCCGAGATCAGCATCAATGAGGTGAGAGCACCATCTGGCTGAGTGTAAACACAGTAAGATGAGCACAACACAACACAGTACGGTCCTCCAATAACTAGAGGATCAAAACAAAGTGTTTACTAGACCCAGAATAACGAAAGACCCCGTGAACTTACCTGGTATGGCATTTTTGTCGTAGGACGGCACGGTTTTTGATGGCCGGCCAATCGAATCCCTGTCACTCATCGACGCTGTGATGCCAGACGTGGTGCAGACGCGTCAGCAGGCCTTTCGCGACAAACTGGCCCAGCAGCAGGCTGCAGGTTCAACAGCTCCACTCGCAGTCCAGCAGAACGTGGCGAAGAACGGCGAGGGCACAGTCAATGGGGAAGAGAATGGCAGCCACGCAATAAGTAAGCAAGGGCTACAAACTGCAATATCACAAGGAATAAGACAAGATGAGGGAAAAAGAGTTTGTTCTCAGGCTCGAAAGTCACATGGATATCTGAATGTAGACAACCACACTGAGACGATGGAGGTTGAAGGAGATGTGGAGATTCCAGCCAACAAAGCTACAGTGTTGAGGGGCCATGAGTCAGAGGTGTTCATCTGTGCCTGGAACCCTGTCAGTGACCTCCTGGCCTCAGGGTGAGTGACCTACTCTTGGCTGATGGTGTGGGTATACATGTGTGTGTGAAGTTACCTGTCTCAGACGCGTTTATGTGTCTGTGTCTTGTCAGCTCGGGTGACTCGACAGCGCGGATATGGAACCTCAACGAGAAGTCCAGCAGTGGCTCCACCCAGCTGGTGCTCAGGCACTGCATCCGGGAGGGCGGCCAGGATGTCCCCAGCAACAAGGACGTCACCTCCCTGGACTGGAATGTTAGTGCTCATAGAAAAATTTTTTTATACTAAAAAACAAGGAGTAAACATGCTTGCAATGCTTTATGGTATACTGACTTTTATGACATTTTGTAATGTTTTTTTTATTTTTACTATGTCTCAGAATATTTAATATTTTATAAATATCCATCCATCTATCCATTATCGTTAACCACTTAATCCAGAGCGTGGTTGCAGCAATCCGGAGCCAATATTTTATAAATATTTAATTTTTAATATCCATCCATCCATTATCATCAACCGCTTTATCCTGGTCAGGGTAACAACAGTCCAGAGCCTGTTCTGGAATCATTGGGCACTAGGCTATGAAACTACACCTCAGATGAGACACCAGTCCATCTCTGGGGGTAATATTTCATATATTCAATAAATGATAATGGATCCTTCTTCTCATTAATATGCTTTTTTTTAACAACAGAGTGATGGGACACTTTTGGCAACAGGATCATATGATGGCTTTGCAAGAATTTGGACAAAAGATGGTATTTATGCATTTCCTTAATTACACATTAATTCCTTTTCTGGTTCACTGGTGCAGATGTTACCTGTCACGGTTCCTAAGGCAGGTTCTGCTCTGTAATTATCCACAGGTAATCTTGCTGGGACTCTAGGGCAGCACAAAGGCCCTATATTTGCACTCAAGTGGAACAAGAAGGGAAATTGCATTCTCAGTGCCGGAGTAGACAAGGTTAGTGGGAACGGCAGTGGTGGAAAATTTCTAGTATTTTCATCTCTTTTTCTTTTTTCATTTTTTTTTCCTGAGAAGGAAAAAGGACTAACTTTTTCGGATGTTTGAAAGTCATCAAGGGATCTTCTCGTTTTTGTGGAACACGTTCCACCAGTAACATTTTCACCTGATGCAAGATGCAGACAGATCTGTCTACAGGATCTGTAAGCCATTCGTACAATATGTATTTTCATTTGAATGGAGCATTTCAGCTGTGAGTTGAAACTGCGTCTCCTCCTCTCATTTCTGTGCTTTTACCACCATTCTATGTGGAGGGGTGGAAATGGAGTGGGTTGGGGCGTTCAGTCACTCATGCCCTGTCTAAGGGTGGCAACTGACACATATGTTTCTCTTTCATCAGACAACCATCATCTGGGATGCACACACAGGTGAAGCCAAGCAGCAGTTCCCCTTCCACTCAGGTAGGTGGGACAATTAATTGGCTTTAACAGACATAAAAAAATAAACAGGTTTTCTCTAAACACTCTCTTGTCATAAAACACTTACTTAATATAACTAGTTATACTGCATGCGCATTTAGTATTGTTAGATGGCATGCATAAATTATATTAGTGCCATAATTTAGCTACCTTGCTTAGATCCATCTGTAGGTTTAGCATATACTTCTGACAGCAATTCCTTGGTCACCACCTTTATTGCACATTTAATTTTTAAATAAATGTATTTATTTAAATGCTGGTTGTTCTGTCCAACAAAGAAGTGGATGTGGTGGGTTACTTTGACACATGGCTTTATTCCCTTTATTCAGCATATCATAACATCAAACTCCTGCTGCAAACCCCACACATGCACCCTCTCATCTCATCTTAGTAACGCAGTGATGCCGGGGGGGAGGGGGCACTAACCTGAGAAACGTTCTGTGCTGTACGTACTGTACCACACAGTACAAACATACAAGTTAATAGCAGCATTAAGTGTTTTCTAATCAGGTGACTGGGGTTTAGAGTGTTTATCCTGCTGAATTCAAGGGTTGATAGTTATATCAGTGTTTTCGGATTACTTATTTATTTTTCTTTACTCATTTAAAATAACAAAAACCGTATCATTAATTGTGGAAATGCATATAACGGAGACGAAACTTCTTAGAGAAAAATAAATGGTTAATGATTCAATATAACAAAAATAATCATGCATCATAATGTTTTCTTAATGATTTTTTACTTTTTAAAATTATTTTTAAAGTTTTGAATTCGGTGGAGTAAACATGACGTTTTTCACTAGTCATATATGTGACACTACGAGTTTTCCTCGCCTTGTAGAAGTTCCATATTGACCATGACTGACCATAACCAGTGCTGCTGGGCGTAGAATGCACAGTGACCTGGTGGTAAATTTTCCCCCAAAGCACCTGCTCTGGACGTGGACTGGCAGAACAACACCACCTTCGCCTCCTGCAGCACGGACATGTGCATCCATGTGTGCCGGCTTGGCAGCGATCGGCCACTCAAGACCTTTCAAGGGCACACGGTATGACCTGCCATACTGGCCACACCGCCGGGAATGGCTAATCCCTGTTCGTGTCATTATTTCCTTGTTTCTTTTGTGGTTCTTTTCCTCCACAGATGTAATTTGGGTTATTGCTTTTGGCCTCAGGTCTCAGTTGATGTAATCTCAAGCCCTGATCGTAAATGTCTTTTCTTTCCCAGAATGAAGTCAATGCCATCAAGTGGGACCCATCCGGCATGCTGCTAGCCTCCTGCTCAGATGACATGACCCTTAAGGTGAATCACAAGCTCAGGGGGTTGTTCAAGGACTTGGTATTGAGAATCTTTTTGTCCCAAGGATATTTAGTCCAGAAAGCTGAAATAATATTTACAGCTTTCGAGCTGGACTGGTTGACCTTAGTCCCGACTGTCAGTGTGCCTGATGATCCTGTCCTTACCTTGTGATCTGATTTAGCAACGGAGTAGTCTAGAAGTCTAGAGGTCCAAGGCTGTTCATCGTTGTTGGTTATGCAAGCAATCATTTTTCTGTGCCGATTTAAATGTGTTTTTCTCTTGGCCAGATCTGGAGCATGAAGCAGGAGTCATGCGTGCATGACCTACAAGCTCACAGTAAAGAGATTTACACCATCAAGTGGAGCCCCACAGGCCCAGGAACCAGCAACCCCAACTCCAACATCATGCTTGCCAGGTGCGGACACCGATGCTTTAGTCTGCTGCAAACAGAAACAGGAGTCCTTTGTGCCTTGCTGTAACAACACTTATAATAACACTTTTCTAGCAAAAAAAGATATTTAAAAAATAGATTTTTCCCTCATTTTCACCTATGAATATCAGTTTCTCAGTCTCGCTAGTCTTTGCATATACATAGATTGCTGTGATGACAGATGGCTTCACACCCTTTCTTAGGAAATAGACGCATGCTCTTTTTAAATTAGAAAATGATCCAAATTTTTGCAGTTTAGATCAGTGTCATTCTAAAGAGACAGATTTGCTCAGCTTTGTAGCTCAGCATAGTACAAACTTAACAGTCACTGCTAAGGAATTATTTTTCGGAATTGTGAAGTATATTAAGGTGTAATACAACAGATTGCATTTGTGGCAGTGAGAAAATGCAAAAACTGACACTTGTGCTCCCCCCCAGTGCCTCCTTCGACTCGACTGTGCGATTGTGGGATGTGGAGCGTGGCGTCTGCATCCACACTCTCACCAGGCACCAAGAGCCCGTCTACAGTGTGGCTTTCAGTCCTGATGGCCGCTTCCTGGCCAGTGGATCTTTCGACAAGTGCGTCCACATCTGGAACACCCTGGTAAGGCGTTCTGCGCGGTCTCCATGCCTCCGCTGGGTGCTGGTGAATGATATCAGAAATGTTTGTTTACTGCTGTCCCTACCCCCTCCCACCAGTTCAGCAGTTAAATGGCAACCTTGACAGTGACTCAGGGGAGGTGAGTTTGTAACCAGCAGTTGGCTGATTCACCTGAGCCTCTACAAAGAATGAATCAGTTTAGAAAATATTGAAATACAGAGGGCCCTCAGTTTGCAGACACCAGTTGAGTTGGGATTTCTGGTCTTTTGCAGCTTGCAAACTGCAAGGTCACTTCAAAGTTAATTTATTATGTGTTAAAACTTCTGATGTAGCAGTACCATCACAAGACCTTGTACTTTGTTATTTTCAATATTTTCAAACTATATTCAAATTAAACTGGAATACTGATAAAAATGCATTTATTATTGATATTTATCACTGACACTTATGAACACCAGGGGCTATAGACACTGTGGAAGTGATGTGAATTAAGGAGCCAACTCAATCCAATATTATTGGGTGTGTTTTACTGACATCTATCAGTTAGCCATGTGCACACAGGTCAGCTTCGATCTACTAAAGACAGAAGCTTTACAAAAGAGAGATATTCATGTTATTGAAACAAGTAAATAAATGAAAAAAGTGTAGAATTAAAAATGTAATTCAAGGAGATCTACAAAATCATTTAAAATGTAAAGAGAACTTTAATATATCAAGAATCAAGAACTATTTAACATCATACACCTTTATATAGCAGGTATACAAGGGTGCATGAAAGGAAGTTCCTTGGGTTCACTGTGTTCAGAACAGGGGCGAAAGAAAGTTTATAGAATAAATAAAGAAAGAAAATATAGAGATACATTAAAGGCAAATATAAGGTAAAAAAATCTGTATATACAAGTGATAAAGGCAAATGTATACATAAACGAATTAATAAATATATAAAACGTGTTTGCAGAGTGGAGATCTGGTCCACAGCTACAGAGGGACAGGAGGCATCTTCGAGGTGTGCTGGAACAGTACAGGAGATAAAGTAGGAGCCAGTGCCTCTGATGGATCAGTAAGTCACAATTTTTTTGTTTGTTTTTGCTTGCTTGTCATAGAATTAAATAGATATTAAATAGTTTTTAACATTGTTAATTGCTTTGTGTTTGTTCCTGCAGGTATGTGTTTTAGATCTTCGAAAGTAACCTTCTGATGTCGATTTTCAAGTTGTTTTATGACAAGTGTGGCCACATTTCTGTCTTGGCGGTTTTTTGGCGACAGAAGCCCTGGCTTGCCTGAAACTGCTGAAGAGTGTGGGAGCAAGCTGCGCTTGGTGAAGCAGAGGACAGTGCCCTCTGAGTCCTCAAGGCTGTAGATCAGCAGCCATCCAAATGGTGGTGCCAAAATAATCGGTCAAAATTTGAATCCTCAAAACCAAAAGAAAATTGCGCTCAAAAGAGGTGCATGAGCGATGGGCTGCCTTCTGAGTGCCACACTGAGAGCTGGCTAGTGGGCGGGTGGGCGAGGGAGGGAGGGATCTATATCCTTGCTGGGCACAGAGAGTGGTCATCCATCCAGGAGGACTGAGGACAGGGTGAAGCAGTGAAACGCTGCATTCGCACAGGCGGCTGCGGCAAGTGGCACCGTGCCAATGCAGACCCTCTGAGGGGCCATTTGTAATCCCTTGGTAATATGGATGTCCTGCTGATCGGATCACTGGTGGTCAAGGAGCACTAGGTTACATAAAAGCTGTCCATGGAGAAGTGTTTTTTGTGGGTGGGTGTTTTGCTTTCTTTCTGCACCTCATAAGAGGAAACTATTAGATATGGACCACCTGCTCTTATTTGGCAGGTAGCTTTTTTCAGAAGGCCACAGTAGCATCCTCTGGTTATTCATGTTTTTAGGGGATGACTTATTGAAACGTTTCTTCTGCTCACATTTTTTATGTTCCAGATAGTGGCTATTTTTATTTTTCTGATATGTTTTAAATCTGTTGTTTGTTTTGTGGGATCAGTGCATATTAATTTCTTGCATTCAAAGTCACTGAAGGAAACTGGCACGACTAGCCTTTTCGTTTTAAGTCAACATTTTGTTCAAATGACAATTAAAAGAAAAATATATATATATGGAAATATGCACTGACACAAAATGAGTGGTTTGTGTGTGATCTCCTTATGGATGTAAATTCCATGAATGTAAAGATTTTTAAATTAGGTAAATGCACATTTATATACTGTGTATATGTGTTTATGCAGTACAAGTACTAGACATTTTTTGGAGGCTCAGTGGCCTAAGTCCTCTTTTTCTCTTTGAAGTCTTAAGTACAGAAAGGATAATTTTGCTGTTTTTTGGGGTTTCATGGGTTTACTAAATTCTGAGCTTTACTGCTCTCCAGATTTGAGTCGTCACCCTCGGGACAGGCAAACAGACCAGGCTGCTGTTGCCAGCGCTTGCAGTGAGATACTTCCTTTACTGGGACGTTAGCATGTGTATTGGTTCATATCTATAACTATTAAGTATTAAAGTTTGGAATTTCTGCAGTGAATAATAGACACTAGAACATACTGCTGATGGTCACAATATATACGCACATTTTAGATGAATGGTAGGAAAGCAGCACGTGAGTCGACTTGCATCTTAACTTAGTACACCCTGGGTAATGAAATGTATCTTATGAGGGATATTATGATTAATGGTCACATACTACAGCAGTCTTTTGCTTGGCTCAGCTAAAGAATCTCAGAGAATCGGCTCAGCTAAAGAATCTGGTTTTCCAAGAGCAGAAAAAAGTATCAGGAACTTTTGAGTAGTACCAGTGCACAGGAGAAGTCCTGCTGCTCCAAAGTGCAACATGTAAAAGTACCACTGAGTATCAACCCACTTCAAGCTCTGTCTGACATCACTGTGAGTTTCAGACTTTAGTCCAGAGACAGTCCGGGGTTTCCCCACACACAGTTTTGCATCTGACAGTAATAATGAGAGGTGACAAGGACCCGGCACCCCCTGGTGTCTGTTTTTCATTCCATCGCAAGTGTTGGTTATATATTCAAGGCATTTTGTTGCAGGGCTGCACCTTTCCTCATCTCCCCGATCGGTGATAGACATTTCGAATTTTCTACCATTTGGTGCAGGAGGTTTCCATCCTATTAAGGACTTGGTAAAAGGTCCAAGGCTCATTATTGACTCACACAATTCTAATTGCAGTCCCAGAGCTCCTATCCAGACAGGGCCAGTTAGAAGAAATGGCAGTTCAGACTGTTAATCTACTCACTCATATTGATTCAACCGTCCAGTTTTAATGACAGTCCTCTGGGTCAAATATCCAATGAGGAGGACACTCAACTAACAGCTGTTACCTGTCAAAACTGTGATGGTGTTGGGGAGATGAGTTTGGTCTTCTCAGCTGTGACTGACTGGTGCTCCTCTTACTACAGTGGTCACGATAGTTATCATATTTAAATATTAACATTCAGTCTTTTAGTCTTTCTGCTGTCTCCTCACAGGAATGTTTTTCACTCACGAGAGATCCCATGAGAGAGCACTTTCAAACAGTCTGTCATGAGTGTGTACATCACAGACACACACGACATGTTCCCAGGATCCATGTTTTTATTCTGGCTTTTTAATTTATTTTTCCCTTGTAAAGCTATATTTAGACCAGTGCAAAGTGCCCTGTGTCAAATGGCAAATGGTCGTGTCTGATTTTGTTCTGTCCTCTGTTCTGTCCTCGCTGAAAAACGAAAGTTATTAAAAAAACATGTCTGGGTGCTGGGTGACAGCCTCCAGCATCATTGTCTTTGTCAGGTTGAAGGAGGCGCACCAAAAGGTCTGCTTTGCAGGTGCTTTGTTGGCTTACTTTCTGCTCAGCATCAGGACCATTTTGTTTCTGCAACAAAATGTTCAGCATCTCAAATAAAACACTCTATTTTGATATGAGAATAAACTGCGTGGCTCTTGTCCATTTTTAGTGGCATGAAATAGGTTTTGTTTGGCTGTGATGAAGAAATTATTCTTAACTTTGTTCTTACACATTAACTGCAGTTTATTTTACAAATGTCTAGCCTAAAAAAGAGAATTTCTATGAAAAGAGGCATTTGGATTGATTGTTTAATATAAAAAGTAATGTAAATTTAAAAACTGTAATGTCCATTTTCAAAGAAAAATAAAACATTAAATGTGTAGCAAAATATTGTCAGGTTTTTCAACAAATATTGCATAGGAGATTGGCACTATCGTGTCTGTATGAAACAATGAATATTTTTAAGCTTTTAAAAAGTGATCACGGACAAAACGGTCTTCCATTTTGTCTTTTGAGAAATTAACTTTGAAATGTATTCATCCGAACCTTATGTCCTATTTGTATGCAAGACTCAAAATAACTGCTTTAATCTTATTTCCAAAGCAGTTGTTCAGTGGATGTATTGAGCTTACTGAGGTAGCGGGGGGTATATCATTTAACTTCTGTGAAAGTTGTTTCTTTTTTTTTAGATGCTGTAATATTGCTATTTCTTTTAGGGTTTTTGCATAATTCAAATTGTGATTCAAATTGATTGTTATGATCATAAATACACAGAGAGCTCACAGAGACAGATGAACCAGCACACTGGCTCTTCAATTTACAACCAGAAGTCAGTCCTTTGTCTGCTTTGTTTCCAACTCAATCATAAGCACATTAAAATTGAAACTAATTTAAAACTACTTCAAATGAAAGATGTTTCAACTCCACACACTCATTCAACCTACTTCAGTTATGATTGTCGATTGATTCACACCCCCCCGAGCCTGTGTCTAACACTCGCCATCTTCTTGCCCCTGCCACCTTTCTGCACTTTTGTCACCATGGTAACAGTAGGGCTCTTCCTAATGATACTATGAGAATAACCAACACTAAAGAACACCAGACAGGGGCTGAGAATACAGTGGAAACAAACAATTAAGTGGTTTCACACTCCTGTTCTTCATGGCTCCACTTAACTCCTATGTATAGGTTCGACATGTAAACACACCGCAGAAATTCCACACATCCATCCGTTATCGTTAATGGGTTAATTTTGAGCAGGATCGTGGTGGTCCACAGCCTATGCAAACAAAAATACTCATAGTTAATTTAATCATTAAAAAAAAAAACTGAAGAAAGTTCATGTCTTGAAAAACTCAGAACTTTCTGTAATTTCATGTGCTGGTGTACTTCTTGAGGACATTATGATGGTATAAAGTTTGCCTACCTACCCCAGTCCCTGTCTTTGGTCAGGACTGCAAATGAATAATTAATCACTAGTAAAATCATCAAATTTTGTGAATTATAGCCTTTCATGATCTCACAAACCAACTGGGACAAGTAATATTTAGACCAGGGAACCACTGAGAAAAGCATGTGTCGATGAAAGGCAGGACTCGGGTTTTAGAGACAAAGGTGGTAAAGATACAGACAACTGTGCTTCACACAGCATTTCAAAGTCACAGCACTGGTGGAGTTGGAAAGAGTGGGTCCCTGTAGTTAACACTGCTCCCTCCTCCTGTTAGTGCGTCATAGACCTCTCCAGGGATTGTCCTTCTGCAGATACTCCTTCACAATCCTGCAGCTCGCTGGAAATGTGGATTTCAAAAGTACTGGAATCAGAACCTAACACAAAGTGAGACAAGGTATAAATCTTAAATTTATCAAATTACAACTTAAATTGTTCTCTTACCATGGAAAAGTTCATTCTGACAGCAAACTGTAATTTTCCAATATTTTTGTCACATTTTGCAGTTAGGAGGCAGAAAAATCTATTACTCTGGGAACCTTATTTGTAGTCGGTAGGTTGAAAAATCTATTACTTCAGGGACTTTAAAAATTTATTATATTAGTACATATTTCTATCTGGGTCAGCAGGTAGCATAGTGGTTAGGGCTTCTGCCTCTGGACTTAGGGGTCACAGGTTTTAATCTCAAGTCTTGCTGCAGTGCCCTTAAGCTGCTCCAATAAAAAAAAATGTCCAGTCATATAAATGGGTAGGCTTTAGAGAAAAGCATAAGCTCAATAAATAAATGTCAGAATGTTGATGGCCCCTGTGGTAACCTGCTTATCTAGTCACACCACCCTTATCTCCCTCTGTTGAAAGTCACATGTCCTCCTAAGCAAACATGACTGCTTTGCCACCTCTACCTTCAGATAGCCTGCTAACAGTATCTGATGGCTGCTGTCCATTTCCACTCATGGTTTTCTTGGTCTCCTGCACATGGCTCTGGTAGTGCAGTGTGGAGCCCAACAAAGGATTGTAGGTCCCAGGTATAGAAGTAGATGCCGAGTCCCAGTGGCTCTCTTGGGGCCTGCAGAACCTTGGATCCACATCAAAACCAGTCCAGCCATGGAAGGCCAGAGTGTTGAGGAACCCCTGCATGGGGTTGAGGATCCCCTAGAAAAATACACAAGAACTACACAGATCATCACTATCTTCATCACCATCCTCTCAGAAACCCATATAAGCAGTTAAACTGCTGTCAGAACAAAGGACACCTAGGAAACACCTGGTTTATGAAAAATGTATACTTTAGTACAATTTGTAATAAAATGTCAAGTTTTAACCTTTTTATATATTATTTTTAAAATATTTTTGTCCTTTTTGAAAGTTAACATTCAGACATCTTTGTATTATCCTTCTTCCTACTGCAGACCAAACCCTTATATTTTGTCTTAAATTGTGTGTGCCTCTCTTGATTCCACCTGCAAAAAGCTCTACATTTTTGCTTATTTCACCAAAACTGTAGTAGTTAATTTTTTTTTGGTTTTACCTTTTTATCTTCAGGACACAAGAAAAAAATTTTCAACTTCTTAAAAAATCTTTCGTGCTACAGAGCACATCCTAATGTGAAGCCAATTCTTGAAAAACACTATAGGGGAAACTGAATATATCCTCTGAGGAGCTGTGGGGATGAAATTCCACTCTCACCATGATGAACCATGTGATGAGGGCAGCGTTGCGCACATTCTTTAGATGGCTTGCTTTGATGTCCTCCTGCATCTCCAGATAGAAGAGCAGGACCTCATTGATAATGTTGGGCAGCCAGCTGTAGTGTGGAGAGAATCAGTGGAAGGTTTGTCTTACTGCAGCATCTCATGTTCCACACAGTGGAGCAGATAACTCTCTAGAAACTATTAAAGAGAGACTTTTGAACAAAAGCCATGAAGGACTCGCTGTAATAAAAGTCTTGTAAAGGCTGTCTGTTTCACCATGTACATAACTGTCTGATATTCCAATGCAAAGCCTCCTGAATAAAAGATCAGTTACCCAATTTTGCATTCTGGGACAGGATGCCACTGCTTGTTCTGTCACACCACACAAATAGTGAAAACTGTTGAAAATGATGAAAATATATGAAAATACTATTTTCATACATATTTTAACCAGCATTTTGAACAATTATTTAGTTTACAATTTGCCAAAAGTGACTTTATGGTCATCTGCCCCTTTATGAAGCTGCATTTTTTACATTTTACAGTAATTTCTGGGTAAATACAGTAGTGTGCAAAAGTCTTAGGCACCTGTAGGAAAAATGCTATAAAGCGAGGATGGTTCCAAAAATAATGCCATGAATACTTATTAAACAATAAACCTTCTAAAAAGTGCAGTAGACAAAAAAAACCTCAATCAGATCAATATTTGGTGGGACCACCCTTTGCCTTTAAAACAGCATCAATTCTCTTATGCAAACGTGCATGCAGTTTAAGGTAGAGGTTGGTAGGTTCTTCCAAACATTTTGAGGAACTGGCCACAGTTCTTCTGCAGGCTTTGACTGTCTCTGCATGTCCTCCCAGACTGACTCGATCATGTTGAGATCAGGGCTCTGTGGGGACCACACCATCTGTTGCAGGATCCCTTGTTTTTGCTGAAGATAGTTGTGTATGACTGAGATTGGGTGTTTGAGGTCATTCTCAGGCAGCAGAATGAATTTGGGACCAATGAGAAACCTCCCTGATGGTAGATAAGAATCTACCTGTACTTCTCAACAGACATTGAAGTTGCACAGACTTTTGCACAGTACTGTACTTCTGCTGCGATAAAATAAGGTTACTAAAGTACTAGAGAGGATTCAGACCTGGGTCCTTTGATCTCTGAGCAGTGATTCTAATCTTCATATTACCTGGAGCCCCTTATGCAATTATTACTTTTTATAGGTTTCCCTTGTGAAAATGGTGGTTGCATTTATGTTTGTAATTTTACACTTTATATATTGTCAGCCAGAACCTGCCCTCAGATGGAAGTTGTGGTTGGAGTAAAACTGGAAATTCGAATGTTTCTTTGCTAAAACTGAGTGGCACCACTAAGCTTCTGTCTGTCATATGTGACACAGCCACATATTGCATTTGGATTATAATACAGTGCAGTCCGAACTCACCATATACTGAAAACAAGCATGATTCTGAAAAATCGCATCTGAATCTCTGTTCCAAGGCGTCTCTCGTTCTCAGTGTAGATTCCTTGGCGGCTTTTCAGCAGTGATGTAACTGAATAGAAAGTGTACAAGTCAGTTCTGCAGGATAATGATGGATGGAGATGGTAGAAATGCCTAACAGGCTGCAAAAATAGTGGTGCTTAAAGCAAAAATCCCCAAGTGACAAGCAGGAAGGATGTTCTTGTTTATCCATGCAGACATTTGTAATTCATTCGGGCAGTGTGACAGCTTTGTGCCAACCGTGAGGCAATTCACTTGCTAGTATAGGGCAGCACCACATGGCAGGAGTAAGTTCCATTAAATCAGTTGACTTGGTGACCACTTAGATACATTTCAAGGTAGGGGCAGGTACAGAAGGGGTGATTTACTGTTTTTGGACTCTTGGAGGAAACCCCCAGTAGAGTCAGATTGAAACCCAGATGCAAACTCACAGCCCAAGAGCTGTCATGTACCCGCATAACCCTTCCGGCCACACTACTTACAGAGCAAATAATTATTAATAATTTTGCCGGAATAATTATACTGATTAATGTAGCTCTGTTTTTTAAAAATATGCCGGCACCACTCACCAGCCGACACTGTCCTGGCGAAGAGCAACGGGTTGACAAAGAGGACAAGCAACAGCGGGGCGTAGGTGGTGATGTAATGGGGGATGGCGTGCAGAAGACCGTTCTCACAGCTGCAAGAAGGACTCAGCTTAGGGTTCGTTTTAGGTTCCGGGGACCCAAGAGGGGATTTACGTGTTAGTGTTCTCCACCCACCGTGAGATGGAGGGGTAGTACAGCATGGCCACACCTTCTACACACAGCAGCACAGCCAGCCCCCAGGTGATCATGTGATACAACACAATGGTTCTGGTTGAGACAGGACACCAGAGATAAGCGTCAAATAACTGCTTTTATAAAATTAAGTTCAGTGTATAGCAAGAATATGAGTACATCCCAAATGCAAGCAAGGGAGCTTTACCTAATGAGAGCAAAAGAACATCACCCACCCACCATCAATGCAGGGTTCAGCTGTGGTTATGGGCTGTGTTTTTTGAAAAGTTTTCTTTGGCTGCCAGCTGAGGTTTGGCAAATGTTTGTTTTTTTTTTGTTGTGGTTCGCTCAGTCAAAGTAGGAAATCTTTTGTCATTGTAAAAGAAGAAAAGAATGAAATGTACCTGACTCCAGCTGATCTTTTAACCACTAAGTAAACATCTACTGCATAGCAGAAAGTCCACCAGAAAGATGCACTGAAAAATAGCTGGATCCACATCTAGAAATGAGGAGAAATGTTATATGTGAATTCTGAACTGAAAGAAGGCTCCTGCTACCTGGAAAATTTTGTTTTAATTCGATGGTGTCAAACAGGGCTTTGGGAACATCAATTATTTGCAAAGAATCCTGACTTAATAGCCATGGCAAATTTAGCTATGTGCAGTTTTAATATGTTCAGTTCTGAAAATGATAAATTGCATGCTACAGTATCAAGATCACCCCTTTTATATTGTTTATCAATAAATCTATAAAATGTGCAGCATGAATGTTAACTTTATATGAACAACAGCCTAAATCTAATTCATGGAAAATAATTAAACATATCCTTCAAGTTTTCTTCAATAATCTGCATATTACCATTCTTTTGTATCATTTATATATAGTTGTTAATTATTTCAGGTCATTAAAGGAGACCAACCCCACAAAAACTAGTACAGAAGCACCCCTTTTGGGACCATAAGGCTGTATGACTGTGTCCTTAACCGTTATTGCTATTTATAAATACTTTGCTATTGTCCAAAAATTAATGGCAGAAAAGGGGATACGCACTGCGCCGCCCACGCAGAATACCTCTGGCCAGACATCGGAGCTATTGGTGTCAGAGATCCTGGTGACAAGGTCGGGAAAGCCCAACCAGACCGATGACCTGAAAATAATACCTAAGGAGAACGCAGGGTGGGTGAACACAGCAGTGCAATTTGTGGCTTTAGACTGTCCACCACTGTAGTCAGTTTTTATCCATCGTGTAACCACAAAAACCTTTACCTCTTTCTCAGACACACCCACACAGAAGAATTATTATATTGTCCCCCGGACAGGAGAATTGTTGCATTACTTATTTATGGAACACTTACTCATACAAAGAGGTAATGAGCTGTTCTCTGTCGATTCAAAATCCATTCTTTGCAACCAGATATATAATAGAGCACTAAACATATAACATCAATATCTGTATGTATATCTCTATTATGAAAATTTAAGTTATCTGAGGTTTATTTCCACAGGAGGAGCCCCATCTGAAAAGTGCAAACTGCTGGGCGATTTCTGAATACAATGGTTCTAGAAACGCCAAAAATGAGGCGTCAAGGGGAATCCCACAAATTATACATTTGCTTTATGCTAAACAACTTGTTTTAATTGATTAAGTCATGGAAGTCTTTAATGGACGTGAGTTTGTAATGGAAATATTAAGCGGGCAGCTATAAACTTTTTAATAGAGGTTCCCCTCGTTTTAATACAGCTCATATCCGTGCTGACTTCCTCAGTGGATTTTTCCTGATGCTCGGAAAGTTGGGGCTATGACTGCGGACCCCCTTCAGGGCCTCGCCAAACACGAGGCACATTCTAATGTCTCCTCAGTGCACAACAGCAGCTCTGGGATCTTAAATGAGGTGTTGTTTTTAATGATTCTTTGTGCAGTGGAAAAACACCCAAGTTATAAGAAAAAAGGGCCCATGTACTTGTAAGACCCAGTTGTATATTTCCGTAATGAACCCCTTGGGGTCTTAATAAAGCCGATATGTTTATCGTTATGGGGAAGAACGAAGTCAGAGTTGACCAGTTTGGGATTCACCTGCTTCCAATAAATTGTAACATTGTTCAAAAATGTCCTTGTGAAACAAGTTTAGAATAAAATCACGGAGTTTCCCTATAAAAGAACGAACTACCAAACCAATGCGTTCAGAAGATTCTGCCTCAAACTAGACTTGCAGATATTGCATATATTATTTGATAATTAGGTGTTTCTTTGCTGTTATTCACTGGGACAGTGTGTCTGGTTGCTGGGCTTTGGGTCACATGTGAGTTTGAATTTGTTTCTGTCTGCTCTCTGCTTTGTTTGTGTTGGTTTCCTCCTGGTGATCTGGTTTCCTCTCACTAGATGTGTTTTAGATGACTGTGAGTGTGTGAGTGTATGAATGAATGAGTGTGTGTGTGATTCCCCTGCTACTGACTGGGATCCTGTCTAGGGTGCATCCTGCCTCATGCCCTGTGATCCCAGGAGGGGCTCTGAACCACCACAACCCCGCACTGACCAAACAGCTACTGATAATGAATAGGTGCGTTTCACCGTAGTTTTAGAATTAACCCAAAGAAACCAGACTGTTTGACTTAAACTTTCAGAGTAGGGTGTTTCTGAAATACTTATCAACATTAGTCAGTGGAACTGGTTATGCTGGTTATGTGTACTCAGTGAAACAACTAAGAAATTGGCCTTTCTTTACACATAAAATTTAGCCCAATGTAATACAAACTCATGCAGTCAATCAAACTACACAGCTACAGTCTACTTTCTAAAGTTATCCACATTTCCCCAGGAATTGCTGGTTCATATATATATATATATATATATATATATATGAGGTTAAATCTTCAGCTCAGAGCAATATCGATGCTTTATGGGTGCATCAAACCAGAGATGGTCTTTACCTCCACTTTCGACAATACTGTTAATAGGCCCACTGCCCCCCCAACCCCCACCCCCACCCCCACTTGCAAAAGCAGCCGATCAATCAGTTATTCCCATTCTCACCAAAACCTGAATAACAGGCACTGCTATGCTGCACAAAAATACAGTGTTGTATTTTGGTTAGCATCATGCTGGCATGAAAAAAGCGACACATTAAATAAGGAAAGCATTGTGTTTCTCTAGGAGCAATTGTGTGTAATGAGGTTTGATTGTACCGGTAAAAGCGCTGATGTAATCGCACACCTGTTGGTTTTTCACACTAATCAAAACCGATTGCTTTTTTGTCCGTATAACTGCACTCCAACAAGCTTGACAGATTTGTGCGATAAATATTATTTCTTATACTTGAAAAGTGGTCTGGATTCCAAATGGAGAGTTCCTTCCTCAACGAGCAAGTAAAGATGTTTTTCAAAATCAAAGGTATTTTTAGTTGATATTGGCTAAAAATGCTTTAAGTACAATACCAAAAGGTAGGGGTGGAAACATTCATTCCAACTAAACTGGAACCTATTGAACTGTAATGCCTGAGGATGCTGTCAGAAACAGCACGATGACTAGTGAGGACATCAATGGAGCCTTACCTGCACATCCCAGAATGTCACAGAGGCTGATAATGAAGAGCACCGTGGACGATGAGGCCGGTTTAGGCAGTGGGTACTGGCCCATGCGGCTGTAGCTCCTTCGCTTGGGCAAAATCTGCAGGATAGAGAAAATAAGGCCAACACTGCTGCTGGTTACGCATATGGCACCAAAAAAGTGTGGCTGAAAATCAACCACAAGCAGGGTGGCCGCGTCCCTGTTGGGGCAGCAGAAGGTCTCAAGCCGTGGAGACGCCATTGCGTGGTGTGAGGGGAGCTCAGTGGCGCACCCAGAGGAGGGGCGCCAAGAAGGAGAGCCATTTGATGAGCCCGTGACCGGATCTCGCAGCGAAGCCACGGGACAAGTCATCATGTGCTTCTTTTTAATCCTTCAGGCCTCAGTAGGTCCTCAGCTTCCACACCCCCTCACCCCACCACCAACCTCCAAGTGAAAGAATGTGTGACATCCAAGACAAACACATTTTTTGTGCTGTTATTCAGACATTGTATTATTCTTGCACTGGCAACATGTCACTTGTAGTTATCCAGTGTGAAGTTTGAGTAAATTGCAGGAACTTGTGCAATGAAAAATTGAAAAAAAAAAAAGAAAAATCACTTGCTGACACCGTTTGCATCGGGATCTTTTATCATCTATGTAAATTTGTCATTACATCAATGTCTCAGTCATTCTTCTACTAATATTAGTAAGATTCAAATTATCATCCCATTCTTACATACATACATCAATTCTTTTATTGCAGAGAGTAATTCAAACAGAGCACTTCTCCCTCACCACCAAAGCAAAAAAAAAAAAAAAAATTCCAATGTTTCACAGGCATTTACTACCATCTGGTGGCAATTTTGGCAAAGTAAAAAATGGGAACATTGCACTACATTGCATGCTAGAGCTCCAGAATACATTCATGAAATGTAATAGATTTAATTATAAAAGAAAAACTACAGAACAAATATGACCATGACAAATTTGTTTTCTTAAGGCTGATACTGGTGGGAAAATAATACTGAACCCAATAACACACTGCAAAAGCAACTGATACCTCTCTTACTGTTTCTAAAGTGTCGTTCTGGAAGATGTTTTCAGTAAGCTCAGGAGTAAAGCCATCTTATAGTTAATATGAGCACATTCATCAGCAAAATTTGTGATGTAGTCAGTGGCTTCCATTAGTACACGTCTTCAATGACATGCTCGCATTGGTGGATGTTGCTCCGGGGAATTGTCCCGTCCCCAGATATCAGCCGACCATCGGGGGGAGGTCACCAGAGTACAGTCTTGTCTCACATAACAACAGCAATTCCTTCCAGAAAATCTGCTCGCAAGGTGAATTCTCATGAAAGGAACTCTTAGTAACTATTAAATAAAACGGGGGAAATAAATGAAACATTCGTAATCTAGTCACTCACTTTTTGCTAAACATTCATAAATCCTGCCTTGTAAACATTGAGAAAAGCTCATTTAAAAACAATTTCAGAATAAAGGAATAACTCATGAAATCAAATGAAAAAAACTCGTAATGCAACTATTTCAACCAGTAATAATGTTTCTAGCCCCTCTCTGCACTTATAAATCAAGTTTATAATCGAGAGGTAGGGCTTTTCTTTGCCTTTTGGCCTTTTCAGCATCATTTAATACTTTTGTTAAAATGTTTTCTTTTTTCTTAGGGCTCATTGTTATGAGAGGGTTTTACACTATAATAAAAAGTCACCAGATATATGAGAGATGCTTGCAAACAGGGATCCGCTTATGAAACTACTGAGATGTGCAGGACAAGGATCTCCGCAATTTTTGTGGTGCTCAGCATCAAATATGAGTTTATATCTCATTATTTAAATTTTAGACCACAAATTACAGGAGGAGGGGGAAGACTGCATTTATGGACACCCCCAGCGAACGCGTGACCTTTCTACCAGTCTGCTCAACAAATAGAAAGAAACTGGTTCAAACCAATCTTCACAGTCTTGCTTTCATGTTCGCTCATTTACTGTCCCAAAGAATACTTTGGCTGCTTTGCTGAACAGTTAGAGCCTATGTACAGGTGCTCAGACCTCATTCCCTGCTGGTCATTGTGTTTGGTCTAAGCCCTGAACTTGCACATTGTGATTTAAACATCCTTATTGGATCCACCAGAATTGGGGCATCACTGTAATAGTGATATGTGCCATTGTAGTATTTCTGTGTTTCTCCCTTCAGCGGCATAGAATGAAAAACTAAACTCGTACCTGATTGAACTAACAGAACCACGTTTATATGCGTCTATTTATAGCTGGAAAGAACATACAGGACAAAAAAGAACAATATAAGAAATGTTACTTATTTGTCTACGTTTCATGGATTTAAATCAGGTGTTCTCTAAACTGAAGACCTAATGAGGTTGTTTTAGGTGACAGGTTGTGTGAGGGTTTGTATATTTACACGAAGTTACTGAAATTTTTCGGTTCAGCAGATTCTTCAAAACAACATACAACGTACAGAGGTTGAGATAAAACCAGATGCTACATGTTCTGATTTCCACCTCAGACACATATATTCAAATTGAATTAAATTGAATCTAAATTCTGTGTAGGTTTTTTTGCGTGAGCTTTGGCCTTGTTGCTGGTACAGTCTTGCAGCCATCTTTAAGATTCAACTTAACTTCAGTTCACTACCACTGGAGAGCACTGCAGGCCTCCCAAAGCTCCAGCATTCATTTGTCCAGCAGTAGGGTGGAAATATGCTGAACAATAACCTTCAAAGCTTCTAAGTTAATCCAGTGTTTGTGTGTTATAGTGGTGCAACGAGACACAGATAGAAATGAAAAATAAAACATACATAATTATGCTAAGTAGTTACGCTTTAATTTTTCTGAAGTTGAATTTACTTTGGATGGCATAGTAGATCCTCTGCTCCAGTTTCCTCCCACACTCCAGAGACATGTGTTTCAGGATAATTATTCACTCTAAATTGTCCATTGTGTGAATGTGCGGTCACATCTATCTATCTATCTATCTATCTATCTTTTTTTTTTATTTATTAAGACTTCTGGCTTCAGTGACCAGTAGAGATGAGGCTTTTACCATCTCCTTGCTTCCCCTAAGGCAACACAAAAGGGATAGTTGTCTCTTAGTTTGGGGGTGTGGGGGAACTTCACAAAGGCTGTAATTTTCCTAATAAGATTCTTTGAACAGACCACAAAATGCAGAACCTGTAGTATAAAAATTGTGTGGGTAATGCATGTAGAAAGGTGGTTAGAGATCTGGTGGAATTTTAAGAGCCTACTTTAAATAAGCAGAAAACAACTGAAGCCCCAAGGCTGCTGTTTACAGTCTGTACAAGTTAGAAATCTACAAAAATACCTTGTTCATCCTATAAGTAATTCTCTGACACTATGCAGAAGTTATGACATATTCAGCTTTAAGCAAATCCCTAGTCTTTTAGCACGCATCCAAAGAAGAGCAGCTCTCATTGTCGGCATAAGACATACTGTACGCCCAAATGAAAACCTGACATGCTCTGTTGCCTCCTGCCTTACCCTGCTGTCTGCTGGGGATGCGGGACATGGAATCGGTTCCAGATGAATTTCCCTCCATCCTCCACTAACCACAACACCCCCAGTAGAACCGGTGGTGGCTCAAATATATTTTGTTGTGTTAGAATGAGCAGCACAAGGGTTATGCGCTGGCAGTCATATTTGGTGTTGTTAGCAATGTAACAAACTTGGTTACCATCCATATAATCATTAATTTATTCACCATCACAGAAGTCAAGTCACTCATAAAATGTAATAAATTCTATCAAATTAAAAAAAAAGTTTTTTGATATCAGGGTTTTCAAGCATATAACAGCAATATGTTTTTTTTTTCCAATCATAGATTTCTTAGACTACAAAGAAGCTCCAAGGGCTTTAAAGTAAGGATATAAATCATATCTTGATGAATCCTGCACTTGGAAACAGCAGATTCAACAGTGGCAGAAGATGTTTCTATCAGCTAAATGAGCATGCGAATGTAACAGTATTTCTTTGCCGTGGACTTTTGGTCACACTGCCTGACTAGGAGTGACACATCCCTATGATTCAGTCTTTTGTATGAATAGCTCCTTATCCAGGACACGTGACAGGTGCTGTTGGAATATGGTCAAAGTGTGACGGCTTCATCTTAACAGCCAGAATCTCCCTATGGACCTTCTTTCTCTCAGGAGGCCTGACATAAAAGTCACTATCTTTCAAACCGACACAATAGGTTTTTGTTGTGCTTTGACTTGAAATCAGTGTTGCGAAGTGATTCCTGTTTTCAAAACTGGGTGAGAGAGCATTGAGAAAGAGGCACAGCTTCCCCTCACTCAGTCACGAGAGAAATACAGGGCAGCAATAAACCAAAAAAAGCTGTGATGCTGTTAATTTAAGTGGATGGCTACTTTTTTTCATGATGTTGCTAACATTTCACACAGAAAATCCCGCTCTGAGTGTGATGGATACCAGTGACCTTTTGTTCACCACATCTCATTCCCATTTTATTTGTTTATTCACTGGCTAGATATTCACACCCAGAAAGACTTATTCATGGTTTTGGTCAGGAAACTATATTTATTAAACCTTACACATAGCAAAAGGAGGCTTTCTGTCAAGCCACAGTAGCCTAATGGATAAGATAGTGGCTTCCTAAGCCAGGGATTGTGGGGTGATGAATTTTGGGGCAGCCCATAGTGATCAAACTTTTCCAGCGACACTCCAGAGCAAGGTAGTTGCCTTAAATTGCTCCACTCAGTCGACCACCTACATGAACGGATACCATAATAAGCAAATCCATACACAAATGTAACATTACAACTAAACCGATGAATAACATTTATATGAAGGGACATGCACTGAAAAAAATGACATTAGGTACTCTTCCCTCGTGGTAGGCAATAATGCAGCAGTTTATGAGTAAACAGTGTTGTAATTACTCTGTCAACTGTAATTGTTACCATTCATTTCCAAATATACCAGTTTGTGCTGCTGTCTCAACACTGTGGCAAATAAAACCTTGTCAGAAAGTGATGCTTGAATTAGTGGAGCCTCATTCAGCCTGACAGTCTTGAGGGGAGGGGAGAGAGGGACACAGCTGACCTTCCCGCTGGGCTCATGGGGGGCAGACGCTGCCCTCATGCCCGACAAAGCCCTTTACTGTGCTCCTATTTTCAGCTGAAATCTATGGATCTGGGAAACAAACACACCAGGCTAATGGGTGGAAGCCCTTAGTTAGTATCAGCAACCTCCTAAAAACTGTTGTAATTTAATCATTGTAAAAATGCAGTTTGTATTCATACTTATTCATTTTAGAAGACGTTTTTCTTCAAAGCATCATACCACTCAGGGTGAACAAAAATGCATTTCACAGGAAACTAAGAGCTAGACACAGGATTCTTGAAGCTCAGTTAGTGTGACCAAAACCTTTTTTTTTTTACCAGTGTGCATTACACAGGTAGCTGCATATAGAACTGGTAGGAAATACAAAAAGTGTGATCGATGGTGTGGTACAAGTTCAAGAAACAGACAGGAGATCCAGTGAGAAGTGGGTCTAAAAGAGATGTGTTTTGCCATTTTTTTCATGTTGAAAAGGATTCGGCGGCTGTAAGTGAGGAAGCTCTTTGCATCACGTCGGAGTGTAAACCTGAATCTCCGTGTCTGTGGGGTCACCAAATTATGCAAAATATTGAAGATTATATTGATCCTCTTTGGCTCCATAGGAATATGAGTGGAAAGCTAGTACGTCCAGGAAAAAGAGTAGCAAATACAGACACATGGAAACAATTTATGTAAAAGGGTTGCAGAATCTATGTTTAGTCTTTTACATTGACAAATAGATCCTGTTTATAGTGCATTCAATTGTTATGTTGTACTCAACACTTTTACCAAGAGAGTCCCAGTGGGATAAACAGGACAAATCACAGCCAACATGATACAACACATGCAGGATTATTACAATTCATGCATAGTTATGTTGGAGCTGAACACTTTAGAGAGCATTAAAAGCAAAAGTGGAGCACAATATTTTTCCATTTATAATTCTTACACTTGTAAGCTAATTTATGTACACAAATGTAGCTAACAAATCACTCATCGCTCCATGGCTGGTATTTTTGTCCTTCACTGTTACAGCATGGAAGTTCAACCCTGATTTTAGGAAAGCTGAAATTAAACCATTTATGGGAGAAACATGCATTGTTATAATTTTCACTATGCTGTCAGGGTGCAGACTTTATAACAAGGTAAAATAATGTTATGTCTGTATTTTAAAGGGACTATTCCCTTTGCATTTCAGCAATGATTTTAATAAACCGTAATAAGAAAGAGGCATACTAGTTGCAATAAATATCAGCATTCCACGATATACTGCATTTATTAAGAAGGGCAGGAAATGTTTGCTTGCTTTTATTATATTAATCACAACATAAAGTAGCATAGGGCAACTGAGGTAAAAGGTGAAGGGTCCTCAGTGGGAACAAAAGGACATGCGTTTCTGAGAACAAGGGTCATAGTTCTATAGCTTTCAGATATTGGAGCTATAAGGTGAAAATGGTAACTGCAAAGATCACATAAATAATTAAAGCAAAACAGCACATGTCTCTAACATGAGCCTAAAGCCAATATAATTTACTGGTTCCAAGCACATGATTTCAGACTCTCAGTGACAGAGAATCCATCAAGTATGAGGAATGTAAATAAAGTTTTTGTCTTTAAGTTTCAAATTTCTTCTGGTAGCAAACAATGTAAAACTAACTTCTAATTTACACTAGTTTACACTAATCCAGTAATGACAGTTGTGATGACTGGCTTTTTTGTCAGTGTCTGCATTGACGGTCAAAACAGGTTGAAGAAGGCAAGGTGTATACCTTTAGTCACAAACTGGTCAGGAAAGGCTCAGTCTGTGAGCTTCCGTGGTCGAAATAAGCCTGGCAGGCAGTGAAGAACAGCTATGACTGCTTCAACTGCTTATCTTTTCATAAATATCCAAGGTTGAAAAAAGCAGACAATAGACCCTAAATGAGATAAAGTGGGTGAGGCATTGCTGCCCTTTCTGACATTGATGAAACTAAGCTTAATCTGTGCACCTTTGGCCCATGCCATATACTAGAAGCAGGCCTCAGAAACAGGCTACAACTATGGGCCGGACACCAACTATCATGCTGGTCTCATGGACTGTTTTCAACAAAATATAATTCTCCATACAAAATGTTCAGCTTATGAGGCAACATAACCAGCTGAAATGTTATCAATTTATGTACCATTATTTTCATTTGATGAGTTACAGCTCAACAAGACAAATGATAGTAGTGGTGGAACACAGCTGAGTGGATTATTGTAGTTGTGCTCCATTACGTGTGCTTTTGAATCATCTGAAAAATCTTGTCCATAGCTCTGCTCCATCCCAGCAGCCATGGACAAAGAATTCATCCTGGAGTGAAGACTGGGAATCTGCAACACAGAACCAGTAGTCCCTCGGAAACAATTGACTGAATGGCAAAAGAACACAAGCTCTTCGATTCAGTCAAACCAATACATTTGGAGTCCAGTTTGGAATATCAGCCTGACAGTTCAGCAAATAAAAATGTTTAAAAAAACATCATCACCAAAGTGTCACACTTAGTCCGGCCAAAACCAGTTAATGAATACGCCGACTCCCAGAGGAAGCATCCATGAAGTTAGTGCTTTTTCATGTTCCTTTAAATTTCAGAAGGCCCAGCTTAGGAGTGATAACAGATTATTATGTTATCATTGTTGAAATATATGCATCGGGAAAAGAAAGTGGTACTTTGTCAGCACTTTTTAAAGTTAGCAGATTGAACTGGCTCATAAGTTTTGCCGTGTCTTTTGTGCCACTAGAAAGAAAGATAAGTGTGAAATGAGCAGAGCTCAGTGCCACCACAGCACCTCTTTGTATCTACAGAAGTTCCTGGTTTGCAGCTGGTATTACTTAGCTAGACTCTATACTTATCTGGTGCTTTTTTCTATACTCACAGAATGAAAAAAATTTTTGCATTACATTAACAGACAGCTTTCCTGAAAGCCAAGTGGTCATATGTCATTGCGGTTAGTTAAAGATTTACTCTCATGAAATGATTATAATCCCATGACTTCATATCCCAGTTCTTGACAACGTTGAACAGCTGTCTGCATGTAGTCTGAACTGTGTGATTAATGATATTGACATTCCCCAAAAGCCCTTATTGGGAGAAAAGAGGATGAAAAGATGTGATCATAGCTTTCTGTCCCGCACCTTTATTTCAGTTAGTTTTTAGTGACATTTCTTACTCTGATAAGACATTCCCTCTTGGGCTCTTTTGATCAGAAATACAACTTAAATAGGATCATAATCAAATTCTGCAGTCAAACCAACAGAATAATCTCCGTCTCTTTTTGCTAAAAAAAATTAAAAATAATTGTGGGTATAGTAAGAAAATAACCTTTACTTCCAATACACTGCTTCACTTCACAGTTGGCAGGGGGGTAATATTTATTGCTTCATCATATGATTAATGTAAAAGTAGTTAGGATGCAGTCCTCCTGATACATATATACTATTATTTTAATTGATTTTAAATTGTATAATTTTAAGCAAAAAAAATCTGTTTCTAGTGAAGACTTCTGATTTAAATGAAGCCTGTTCAATTGAGAAGTCAAGATATCGAAGGATAAAATGGCTCCCCAGTGTCCACCTCTCCAGCAAGGGCCTTAAGAGCTTTACACTAGCATTGTATTCCAATTTAATTGCAAAGACAATCCAGGGTTGCCTTGGTTTAGGTGCACTACTATAATTCAATAACTCTAATTCAGTAGCCTTCTATAAACGCTATGCGTGGAGCAAAACATCCATGTCCATATCCATGGAATCTTAATACTCAGAGATTTTTCTCTGCAGGAAAAGACCTTCACATATTCATATGATTTTGTAAAGATCAAAGATCCTAGCCTTGTCCTACATAAATTTTCCCGAGAGTCAAAATTAGAATTGCAGTTTGAAATATTTGAGGTTTACACAGATTTGCCATTACTGTCCAGTCTTATATAAGCCTATAAACCAGCTTAAGCAATCTGTGGCAAAAAAGTCTCCCTTCCAGCTCTTCCAAGCCTTTAGCTATAATAAACCAGTCTCCCTTTTATATCATGTACTACAATTTAATGAAAATAACCAAATGAAGTAGGGGCAATACTCTGATACAACAGGTAGCTTTGTGTCTTCACAGATCCAAAGCTATGTGTTTGGATGTGGATTTGAACTCAGCTCAGTCTGCGAGGAGCTTGCATGTCCCCCTCATGTTCACATGGGCTTCCTCTCGGTGCTTCGGTTTAGTGCTACAGTTCAAATACTTGCTTCAGGCAAATTTGTGACTCTAAAATGCACATGATGCACATAGCGCATGTATATGTATATGAAGAAGTGTGTGTTTGCCGTGCAGTGAACTGGTGTCCCATTCGGAGTGTACATGACCTCCTGCTGTTTGACCCTGGGATACGATCTGGGTCGCAGTGATAAACAGTTATTCACATTGGATCATTGGATACATGAATGGATGGATGTATATATTAACTATGCAACATTTGAAACAGGATTTCAGTTAATTCTCCCGGGCAGATACAAAGAAGGCAAAAGACATAAAGCACGGTCCCTTTAAAATGTGGGCTGTGGTTTCATGGTGCCTCTGCTTCTGCCCTGTGGTGTCTATTCTGCTGTAATCATGTACAGTGACAAGAAAGTTAAGTTTCATATGGCTGCTTATTTTAATATGTTGACAGTGCAAATATTTGCCCAACGCATTAGGCTAGTGAGCCTTAGTTTGGACGGGATATGGAAAAAAGGGAACTGTTTGCAGTAAAGAACTAAGAACAATAAAGGAATGAAAACATAAAAAGTTCTTCATATGAACTAAATTGCTAATCACTGTAAGTGTAACAAACTGTTCAGTTTTGACCATCTTTTACCCCCCTTCCCCCAGTAACATGAACTGGGAAGTGTGCAGATGCCAAATGGGTCAAAGAAAGAACTGAGACCACCATGGGGAGTCTCATGACTAGGAAACACACTGAAGTCAGCAGAGGGCCTATGAGACTGTACATGTCAGCATCTCTTTCTTCCCTTACATCTTTTTTCCCGGTTGATATGAAAAAAGGGTAGTCATGTGCTTCTGGAGGCCCCAGTGACAAAAAAAACACACACACACACACACACACACACACACCATGTTCTATTCTTAGGAGAGAATACACAAGGTAGGAAACATCTGCTCACTGGGATTCCTTGTCGACCTACACATTGCAGCACTGCCTTGTTAATTCTCACTTTAGCCGGCGGTTGAGCAAGCCTGTAGAAGAGATGTAGAAATGGACTTTGTTAGCTGCTTGTGATTTTCACTGAGGCACTGCTGAGTCAGAGTAGGAATGCTGGACTGTGGCGATAAGCCTGACTCTCTGCCCCCCTACTTTAGTGAAACACAGTGGTTGACACATACAAGACACTGGAACCCGCTTTGATTTCAAAATGTACATTTTAATCCGCGTTACAATCAAGTAAAAAATACATTTCTTAGTGAAAAACATTTCTCATATTGACTCTGCCAACAAAAAGGGGATATTCTGATCATGGGTAGTGATCTACTGTGTAATTAAATACATGTGGGAATAAACAGTCAATTCATTTGGAATAAATAGCCCATTCATTTGGAATATTTTAAAATTGAACTTAAATCTGGTTTACGGTTTAAATCAGATTATCAGTTCTTGAAGAAAAAAACACTTCATAATTTCACTTCGGTTGTTTCCTTCATTTCATAATGTGCTGATAAAAATGAACTATTACATAAAAGATTTCGTTAGACTTCATTTGTCATATTTTACAGCTTACAAAAATCAATTCAGTCACTAAAACTCACACTGAGTTCTATGCTGCGTAGCACAACACATGCTCAACGTAGTCCATCAGCGATAAATTCCCTTCATTAAAACACAAATAAATCTTCACTTAACACAACAAAATCAAAAAGTTAATTTTTTCTATGCCAAAACAGGAACTGCCTTAAAGAAATGTTAGATAAGTTGAAAAAGGACCACTTTAATGTCCTTTACAAAATAAAAATTAGAATTACACTACTGCATTTTAGCAGTTAACAATGAAATGTTACATTTGACATACACAAGCAAAAATGTGAAATAAAGATTTTAAAAATCATAAAATATCACTATGCCAGCATTAGCTGTCACAATATATTCTGACATATGATCATCCATATCCGAAACAAGATAAAGCCACAGAGTGACTACAGTCAGTGCCATTACTTAGAAATCTCGAAAACAATAATACACAGAGCACTTTAAAATGTAGTGCTGAACATTACAATGGTTGTGGAGTCCATTTTCAACAATAAAACTGTATGCTGTGCTATGTAACACTGTATGGGCTTCCGCACAGAGCTTATGGTTTAATGTGCCCCAAAAATGGAATCATGAAATGACCGTAGGAATGTTGTACGTGCACATGAATTCGCCCCACTGGTAGTGATTAGTCTTTTGAAACGTGTCGGATCAATTGTGCCTTCCAACACAGTGAAGGTGCTTAACTGTGAATGCATGCATGCTCTTGAAAATATGAACCATTTAAAATGGAATCCTAACAATCTTTGCAAATAGTAATATTGTATTGTAACATAAAACCATACAAACCAAACATTACTGAGCACCTTGAAATAACTGACTCTTTCAGAACAGGTATGTGTACCAGGTGCAAGCAGGCAAATGGAGAGTTTTGCATTCATACCCTTTGAATGCTTATTCTGCACTTTGTGGCATTTCAAAGGCACCAAAAGTGTGTGGGGAAAAAGGATTCAGTCCTAGTGACTCGTATAATACACATAACAAACGGTAGACTTTGTGGCAGACTTTCGAAATTGGGATCTCATTGCTTTACATAACATGTTCACCGCTTTCATTTCTTTAAGAATTACAAAAAAAAACATTTTTAATAGCAAATAAATGTATGAGCTCTGTGTGGCACATTTCAATATGTTTTTTGAAACCAGAGTCATTCTGTCCATAATACATTTGAAAGTAATAAAATTAGCCATAAATGGATTTTTCCTGCATGCAATAGATAGTATAAATCAAGCACTGATGATAAAAAAAGAGCATCGAATTACGGCAAAATGACATTACGCCATGAGCCAATCAATTCCAACTGCTTCTTTGCGTCAATCAGATACAGATTTGAAAGTGGTAAACAAAGCCCTGTACAAAAGTCAGATATGATATTGTGTATCGGGGTCATTCATATTTTTAGAGACCCAGTACAAAATTAGAGAGGGCTATTCAATCACTGGTTGAATGGTTCAATAGTACTGTGAGATACGCATAAAGAAAAAAACACATTTGGGTGAAATGTGTATTAAATTAGTATAATTTCAAACAATTAGGCACAGTATGAGTAAAAACAAGAATGATCAACAGATGCACACTGGGTACTTACAAGTACCCAGATCAGAATGTTTGTCCTTCTTCACTGCAGACAAATCCGGGTTTCTGCCCTTCTGTTAAGATACAGTATGGCCCCTTATCAGTCCTTAGACCAAAAAAAGAGACATAATTAGTTTTTCTTAGTGAGAAACTCGATGCTCAGCTCAGCAAAGACTTGAGCTCTAGAAAAAGAAGAGGTCAGGGACACAGCAAACCACCATTTTCTTATTCAGCGAAGAAAGGTCAAAGAATTAGTAAAGAACGTGATGATTTTCACAGCCCAGAGGATCAGTGCTCAAGCAGCTTTCTCTATGGTATCTCCTACCATCTCCTTGGTACCTAATGCCACCTTGGTGCCACCCAGAACCTCTACAACCTCCTGTCCATATGAGATTTGGCACATAAAAGAAACACAGTGTGCCCATTTAGAGAAACATACTCAATTTTCTGCAGGCTGGACAAACCCAAAAGAGCTAAAGTAGTTATAAAAGCAGTTTTGAAGCCTCAGTGGTGATGGCCTTAAAATGTGCAGAAATGCTAACCTCAGTAGATACGTCATGCACAGCTTTGTCACCTGTGATGGCTTTGTGTTACCACAGTATCTTTCCTGCAGCAAGCAAGACTGTCTTACAAGAGGCTTATTTTTATCAGCTGTTTTGCACTGATTAAATATTATTTTCCCCCATTACACAAGTATTTCACTCAACAAAGCCGATAGCTTTATGGTAGAGTCTCACTGTCAAACAAGTGAATACTATGAGTCAAATTCAACTCAGTGGCACCGCCAGAGTCTCATCAAAAGCAATTCTAAAGTTCAGCTTTAGCTGCCTTTCTGCAGTTGTGCAAAATGAGGACAACGAAACGAGTGACGGGTGCGTTTGGACATGCTAGAACCCCACAGCGCTCTTAGCGTGATACTCCATCCAGCCAGCAGCTGGGGGCAAAACAGATGAGACCATAGAGTGATGTGTACAAAACAACAGATGCAGCAGACACAGCGGAGAGGAGCGGCTTCTGGCAAGGTGACAAACAAGCCATCACCCAAAGCAAACATAAAGGTTTTCTGTGCCAACTCCACAGATGGTTAAAGGTGCTCGTGTCCATTTTTCTCCTCAAAATACAGTGTCCTCAACCAGCTTCTGCCAGTCATTTTCTGAATGCTTTCAATCAAACTGGCGGTGAACTAAAGCAATGTTTAATTCATGTGACTTATTATTGACTAAACTCAGAGTAGGAAACTGACACACATCACATGTGCAATGTTTGTCTCAACTTCCTTGCTATGAGGTAATTATAAGATTTTTTTACTTTATCATTTTTTCCCTGCAATTTTGACTAGTGGTGCTTGCTACTTTCCCCCACCTTGTTTCCTTGGTGCATCACATTGTGTTTTATTGAATACGAGCATCTATGTTTATCTGCATATATGATTACTCTCAGTAGAGATTTTTAATATACCTTTTCCATTACTTGTGGCCACAGGATGATACATTATGATAAATGATATTAGACTGTTTTAAAACAAATGGTTTCGGAATCCCCCTTGAAAGAATCAGCGATACAAAACTTAACAGCAAAGCTATGATATTTTTGCTGCTATTTATAATCACAGTATTTCTTTCGAAAGAGACAGGATGCCAAAAGTTTTTGAGATTTATTTTCTTCAGTCGTAGTCAAAAGAAACGTATAATTCATTTCAATGAACATCAGAAATGTGTTTGTAAGTAAATTGGATTGATGTTCATTCTGCTCATTGCACACCCAGTAGATGGGAAAGAGCGTGTGATACCTTTTTGGAGCTGAGAGGGTGGTCTATAGTTCCATTTTCTTCCACTTTATCACAAGGTCCATTCTCAGTTATGGAGGAGTGAGAGTCTTCATCAGGGAGTGGAGGGTAGCTGTATTTGAAGGAATCCTAGAAAAACAATACAAAAAAACAAAAAACAAGGAGACATTGGTTAATCTCCTTCATTCATGAGACCTATGAATATGAAAAGGTCGAAGTGAAGTCCACCTATGAGGTATTTAATTGACAAAATGCAAAATCTTTATTTAGCTTCTTGAAAAGACTTCCAGCCAATAACCAGTTAAAATTCATTATTTTGAATTCCGAAGACTCGTGTTTAATGATTATGAATAAAAAATTGGAGTAAACATGCACATACGGTTCCTCCCATATGTGGTGGTAGGTGCTCAGGTTCGATGTAAGTTAGGATGTCACTCTTGGACACAAATTTCAGCTTGCTGATAGCTTCTGGACTCAACCACGTCTTCACAATTTTCCAGGCCGCTGTGGTAGAAGGGGAAACATGTCATCTACTTGTGTGGTGCACCTGATGAATATGAGGGGTTACACAACAGAGTGTGTTCCCAGAATACCAGTGTATTACAATTCTATGTACTGTGATACTGCTCAACTGAACATCACAATCATTTAGCTCACCGTTCATGATCCAAGGCATCTCATACATGAGCATCTTGGCTTATATAAGAAAAAACAAAAGAGACAAAAACAGAATCAGGAATCACAAACGTCAAAAAAAGCTATAAAGATT
Source organism: Arapaima gigas (assembly GCA_900497675.1). Taxonomy (NCBI): domain Eukaryota; kingdom Metazoa; phylum Chordata; class Actinopteri; order Osteoglossiformes; family Osteoglossidae; genus Arapaima; species Arapaima gigas. The sequence goes on along the minus strand of UFQX01000004.1, from coordinate 366,152 downwards.
ATTAGGTTTTATAGGTAATGTGAACAGATGAATTCATGCAGCAATGAGAAGAAATTCACTGAATCAACTGGATTTTTACCATGAAGAAAGCTCATCTCCATGGTACCCATCCATAAAGGAAGATCACAAGTGTTCACATCCCATTTCCCATTTCTTTAAGATCATTTTTTATTATTAACAATATCATTTACATTACTGACCATAGAATTTCAGGATATCAGTGAATTAGTCACAAACACACAAAGTATGTACAGAGTATGTGTTTACAGATTACTTAGAATACTCACACAGTAATTTTGGATAATATACTCTGAAGCAACCGATGATATATTTCACAAACTCCATGTCCTGGAAAAATGAAAAGAATGGAAATATTTATGCAAATAATTTATACAAATGCAGAGACAAAAAAGGTCTGTTTCATGTTTTTCCCTTTTCTATGTACAACCACGTTTCAAATTAGCATAAACTGTTATTCAGAAAGAATTATAGATTTATAAGTGAACAAAGTTTTTTTTGTTGTATTCGGTGTATTTCTGTTTCTAAATTTCTGCAGTCATACATTAACAGAAGTTACCAAATGACTGTACGGTTCTGACCTCCATCTCTAAGAACAATGATCAGCAGAAACTTCATCAACTTTGAGAGCAGAGTAACAATCATTATCATTTTATGGATTTGAAAATATTTTGGCAGTACCTCTCAAAAATATACCAAACTGAGAAAAATCCACTGATGTATGATTATGATTACATCCATGTGCATAAGCAAAAGTCAGGGATTTCCACTGAAAACAGTTAATGGCAGACATCAGTTGGCAACAAACTGCCGCTGTGTTCAAAAACTGAGCTAAAAGTCAGCATAAAACAATACAGCTGAATTTACAAAATGGCATTCAGTTATGTAAATAAATTGAAGATCGTAAGAAAAAGGAAGTCAGTATTCAGTATGCAAGATTACATATCTGTGTCAACTTGGTTTGCTGTTTGATGGTTGAGTGTTTTGTAAGACAGTCAATATCATCTAGGAGGAAATGGTTGCTTACAATGTTGCTGAGGCCAGAGTCTGACATGTCGAACACCACGGTGATGGGCATGCCTGGGTTCCGAGCAGTGTGTCGCTCGAGCCAGAAGGCCACATAACTTTTCTTGTCCCGAACAGTTTTGGAATCCTTGAAATGCATCCTGACATTGAACCAGACTGGGAGTAAAGAATGTTTGTACATCATTAATTGTGACCTGGACAAATAATGGTAGAACTAATAACATGAAAATTACACAGTACTAAAGTCCTGTGGTGGGACAGAACCAAAATAAGCATTCATGGTAATAATTTGATATCAGCCTTTAAACATGAACAGGCTTAATAGCACTTTTCAAAATTTAATCATGACTGTCAAGTTTTTCAAAACAAATTAAGCAATAAAAATTAATTATAGTGCATTTCTGTGGGAAGTCAGCAAAGAAGTAAAGCAAAATAGCTAAAGTCTTTCATCATAAAAATTTAAGGGGAAATTCTCTTTCCTATAAAGCAGAAAATCAGGCTGATAAAGAATAAATCACAGACTTGAAAATCTGCATTTTGAATAATCAGAGTGATGATTACTTGACTTTATAAGGACACAAAAAGCTGTTTAAGACCATAAATACGTGTGACACCACAAAGTAGTTATCAAGTACAGCGAATGAATTATTATCAGTTATGAGAGAGACAAAAAAAGTAATTTTATTGAAGAACACAAGAGAAAAACCTACATAACTTGTTGCCTTCTTTGTCATAACCATGGAGATAGACAGCACCCGTCTCAAATGTCCACTTGGGGACAAGGTTTTCAGTGAGGTCTGGAAAACATGAAGAGCTCATGAAGCAGGTGGACAGGTGCTTCCCAAAAGAGCCATGCTTCACGCCATCAGGTCTCCAACAGGTCAGGTATGTTCTTAATGGTGCACACCTAGAGTGCTGCATGAGAAAAAGGCCTCAAATGGACGCACTGCTCAGGAACATACCTGTTACATGAAGTGAGAAGCATATATATCTTTGGCAACAGGTAGATAAGATTTCATATCCTGAATGTTTCAGTCCCCTGAGATGTCAAGTTGTTCCTCACCTCAGCTTAATGTTCTATTTACTTCTTCATTAATTTTACTAATTTTTTCCCAGTGCAACATGCGACATCAAGATACTGACAATGATTTCCGTTTACACAAATGAATAATTTTTATTCAGGTTATTCAGGTTAGGTACTGTACTGAAGAGATTTAAACCTGGATTCTGAATGCTTAGTGGCAGTGTTAACTGTGATGCCATCTGCTGGCATTATGAATTAGTCAAGTAAAATGTGTATCTGTTTAAATGCGTTGCTGTGAGTTACTTTGTTGAAGACTTTTGGTTCATGACATTACTAATATTAATAAGAGCCTGTGGCAGAAGGTAGTTTTAGGAACTTTTCATGGGACTGGACTTTTCACCTAAACATTACAGACTCATATTTCAAGGAGAGAACTGCTAATGTGCTAAAGGTTACTTGAGGAAAGCAAAATTATTTCAGCAAAGGCTGACACATAAAATCAAATATTGATAAGATACTGATGTAAACTGCACAACATAGCAGATCTTTGTTATAAACTACAAAACATAATCAAAAAATGATGTTTTGAACATAAACATGGCTGACAACTGAGTAAGAATGTTCTTCCTAGAATTTTCACGTTATGCACAGAAGTAAACAAATTTGATCATGTGGAACGGAACAAAGCCTGAATTTGGCACACATGGTCAAGATCACAATTCGACCCTCTCAAACTGGGCATGAATAAATTTGAAAGAACACAATGTTAAAACAAAGAAAAGTCCTTTCTGCTCACAGTGAACGGTCAGTCGGGGAAAAAAAAGCATTATTAACTAGCATAAAATCATGTGAACCATGTTCCCTTGCACTTTGTTCCTAAGCAAGGTAATAAAAGCATTTTTTCACTTATTCAAACAAACCACAGTGCTGCTACAAAAGAAATGGTGAATTACATAATACAGACACATATTTGACTGGAAAAACAAATTAACCTGTAATGCCATGCAATGTTTTTAATGTTTATTTGTTCCCAATGTCACTTCAGAAAGAGCAGAGTGTTTATCACACAGGCGTGACCACGAATCTTTGACCAATAATCTTTCATCCGGATTAAAAGAACAACCTACCATTCACTCTGAATTCTTTCCTCCACTGAAAGCTCTCGTCGATCATTTTCAAGGCATCATCTACAACGAAGTGGCGCCATGTGAGGTAGCCATCTACCAAAGGGTCGTCCCGCATCAACCTGCCCACATCCCTGGAGTCATATTTGTCAGATGAATCTGTGAAAGAGGTTCAACCAGACTTGAGGTGCTGGACTTTTCACATCCACTTGTCATATTTTCACATTTTCAATCATTTCTGATCCATATTTAAAATCATTTTCAACGTAATGAAAATAATATACTCCTTCATTCAACATTTTATGTCAAGAACAGTCCTTAACTTGTAAGTACTACGTACCTATATTCTTGTCACGAACTGTAGCTGTACTACAAATATTACTTTCTTGTTCGTGTACTTGAAAAACAGTAGCCATAATAATAATAAAAAAATAATTTTACGTTTTCAGCTCAATCACACACGTTCTTTAATAGAATACTATATTAATATATAGATATTAATATTACCGTGCAGAAATTCCTTCTTGAACCTCTGTCTTGTTTCCTCTATCATTTTCTCCATGTCCTGCTGAAAGAGAAAAATAAACAAATAACCTCTCTGTCCTTACAGTAATTTTTAAAAAAAATATATACATATACATACATTTCTTTCTTGGTTTTTTTTTATTTTACTTTTTTATATAGTGGCTGCTGCATGTGATCGCAAGGCGTGATGCGATGTGACTACCTGTCCCGATACCCCACCATTCGCCATGTTCTTACTCGCTCTGAAAAAAGGAGGCTGAGACAAAGTTTATAAAGTGCTCTCGGTTATGACACTGGCACATGTCAAGAGGCAATTTTGGCTCAAATTACTTTGCTTTCTCCAGGAAAACTGAAAGCGCCGCAGATTTGGTTCGGGTGGAGCCAAAGCCTATACAGAACCTCCGGTTATAATATTAACACGTCTTATTCGCCATGTTGGCTCAAATGACATCACTACACGAGGATAAAAGTGAAAGCGCCGTAAAGTATATTTTGACAAGTGGGCTATACCAATGTATGTAAAAACTGCTGGTTACGACTTTGACACGTGTCACTACACCCTTTTGGTTCCTTAACGCTGCTCCGTTTAATTTGAATATAGTGTCCACTGTAAAGTAGATAGGCTGAGTTAAAAGTTTATATAGTCATGTTTCAAGTTATATGGTTTATCTCCAAAGATTTGTTCGTTATGAAGAGGAACCAGAACCGGAGTCGGTGTGTGTGTGTTATATATATGTATGTGTATGTGTCTGTGTGTGGGTTTTGGAGTTTGGGTTTGGGTTTTAGACGAAGTTTATAAAACACTCCCGGTTGAGAAACTGATGTTTTACGGCGCCATTTTGGCTCTAATTACTCCCCAGCTCTGGCGAAATGTGTAAGCGTCGTATGTAGTATTTACAGAAGGAACTATTATATATACATATAATAGTATGAACACGTGGAATTTTTATGGTTTCCAGGAACTGCATTTTAATAAACAGGTAAACGTGTTTTTGTCATACTTCATCCCCATTTACATGTAGACAATGGTACATTCCTCAACGTAAGCGGAGAAGCGGGATTTTATGTTTTGGTGCGTGGGGAAAATGAGTTTGTCGTATATTTAAACATTATATCTTACTACTTTTACGAATTCTGACAAGGTAATTAACACTGTTTCACTGAGGACTAACCACACTTCACCAAATAACCAAGTACAGAATCGCTGTCTGAAAGATACCTGGGAGACATTGACAGGTTAGCGAATAGAGCTACTTAGGTGTAAAAAATGGCCAGCATGTATTGTATTTCTGATAGTTAAACTGTCGTTATCGACCTGTTGTGTTTAAAATTCGCGAGCACAGTTGTGTGTTGAAACGTGGTGAGTGTTTCTGAACAGCGCTAAAACCACGTGTGGCACAACTGTGGCCTTATTTTTATATGTTGCATCGTACAGACTGCGGAAGTAACCCACTGTACTGGGTTTCTGTCTTTGTTATTAAGTAGAAAATGACAAAGGATGAGAGTTGATACCATTTTACATTATTTCTTTTATTTTTTCATTATTTTCCGCCTGTCGATTGGGACCTTTGAAGTATAATTCCAAACAGATGCGTGTGGACAGTTGTACTACATCCAGTGTGCATTTAACAGTAGTTCCAATTTTTAACTTTAGAATAAACACCTGCATACGATATTACTCATCAAGTAAGTCTTAAACAGTTTCAAAAACTGAAAAAATCTTGAAAAAAATAATACCTTACCTTAACAGTCTGCTCACATTTTAATAGGACATTTTCACTATGGAACTAAAATATAACGTAGTTTAAGAAGTGTGATGTTTGCTCAAACGGTGGTGCTACTTAGGTGAACACCAGCACGACTTTATGGTAAAGGTGACCCCCTACCTATGAGTGTACTGCACTCCTATAAATCATCTTGTAAGGTGAAATATTGTTATTCAGAAACATAGTTATCATTGTGGCGTGAACTTTGAAAATGCTGGGCTCCTGTTACTTGTAAGCCTAAAAAATTAACCTTATATTTTTTCACAACTCACTAAAGCATATTGAATAACTTCCCTTAAGTGAAAACTTGTATTTTGAGGCATACCTGTACTTTGTAAAACTGTAAATATTGTTGAAAGCAGGAGGCAGATATTAGGTGTAAAAACAAATAATGGTTTCCGACAAGTGTTGAATTAGGCCAATTGTTCAAAATGTTCATAGTTAATGTTCTAAGCATTTACACATTGGAAATATTTCTGTACTAGACACGATACCTATTATTTAAAATGTCTGTCCATTTTCTGAAATGTTCTGTAGAAGGACTGATGTGAGTTTTTTTGACTTTTCATTTCAAGGTTGCGGACGGCAGGTGCTGTATTTGTGATGTTGTCACCCCTGTAACATGAAAGAAGCATCATGGTTTCCCAAGAGGACCGATCACCGTGGCTGGTCGCCTTCAATGGTGACATCTTCTCCTTCGAGCTGACGGGCAGCACACCCAGAGAGAGTCAGTCTCGAGGCAGTTCACAGCTCGCATACAGAAGGATGTCGTTTGAAAGACATTCTGGACAATTCTCCATCAAAAATGAAGGCATGGCTTTCATTAACAAAAGCAGCTCATTGGATGTTCATTTTGTCAGTTGTGCTCCTGCTCTAGATGTGAAAAGCGGACAAACTGTGCCTTGCATTTTACTCAGAAAATGCCGGAGGAAATCTACTGGATTCAAATATGTATTTCTTATTTTGTGCAGCTCAGGGTCTTTAGATCTACATCTTGAGTTTAGGTTGCCCTATGAAATAAAGGACAGTGTCACATTTTTGCAGGGCCCTACAGTGTTATGGAGCCATGAAGGTACTGTTTTCTATACATCTTCGGAGGCCCGTGAGGTTAGGCAAGTCCCTATTGAACTTTCATCCATAATTTTTATTGGGGAGCTTCCTGTTGACTCCAGGAAAATAATTGTTTTGGGTTCCCAAAAATCCACTAAAGATGCCAACTGCCAACTGGACATTATTTGGCCACACCACAGCCTCGGTTACCTCCTAGAAGATGGAAGATTGTTGGATGCAGAGTGGGCATTACCTCACGCATACAGCTCTGTGGTGAAGTGTGTCTTTTTTGTCTCAGCTAAGGAAGTGAGCAGTGGTTTGAAGTCAACAGTAGTGGCAGCAACAAGTAAGAAGCAGCTTGTGTGGTTCGAATGTGGGGTCCCCAAACACATGTGCCAGCTCCCCTTTGAGGACCCCAAGAGCATAGAGATGGCCGACACAGGCAGAGATGGCTGTCTTTTTATTGTCTCTTTCACACAAAGACGGTTTTGCAGTGTTTGGAAGAACTCTTTTCAGGTATGATTTGCACAGTTGTACAATAGGTATGATATGTGTTTGGGTTCTTTCAGTGGTGAAATGCTGAGAGGTGTGGGGAAAGTGCACATTGGATTAAAAGGGGTTTGGTCCTCAGGTAGCGCGCTGCTGGGAGGACGTTACCTGGGTCTTTGTGGATGATTTTGTGGGCTGTGGGACTGACCAGATGCTGCTGCTGTATGAGGATCCGATGCCGCAGGAGAGCAAACTGGCAAACTTCACGATCACTGACCTGAGTGATATCACCTACACCGTGAGCTGCTTTTGCTGTGTCTTTACCTTTTTTCAAAGATGGGAGTGCTTAATGTTCCCTTTTTATTGCAATGTGCAGCTTTGTGAATAACTTGCTTTCTTACAGTCCAGGCCAGAGGAGAGAGAGGCCCTGGGTGCAGCTGAGCCTGTTCAAGACAACCACCTGCTCACTATCCAAGCATTAGAATCCAGATTACAGGTACTACTTTTTAACAGAGCAATATTAAAACATTTATGTATATAGACTTACGCATCAGTTAAGAATGTTTCAGTTTGCAGTTTTAAAAGATATACACCTTTTTTTTCAAGAAATCACAATTTCTTCCCATATATATTTTCTAAAATTTCTTCCACAGAGCAAATGCAACATTTGTTTATTCATGTATCTGGTACATGTCAGTAAAGTATGCACAAAACAGAACAGGACTGTTAGTTCAACTTAGTTTTACAATGTTCACAGTCCCTGTAAGCAGTTCCTCAGTGTTAGTGATTAAAGAGTTGCACTGTTGCCATGGAAACCACAATGGTGATAAAGCCGAAAGTGGTTAAAGCAAACATTCTACACCACGCATCAATCAGTCATGTATGTGTGTGACTTAATATGAGTTTGTAAAGACAAAATTTTTATTTTCTGTAGTTTTAAGCTAATTTTAATGCAGCTCAAAGTTAGTTAAATGTTTTAAATTATTATTACAGATTTGACATTTTTGCAGAATTGAGGGATGTCTATTATTAACCTTATATTGATCATCTCCTATAGGGCAAAAATGACTTCAAGTTCTATTTGTGTTTATAAGTTGAAGAGTCGGTGTAAGAAATCATTCCTGATATAGCAGACAAGCAGCAGGTAGCACAGGACTCCCTGGAGAACTGAGTCAGGAGTCATCCAGTGTGGTAAAAACATTTCAACTGGTAAAAATAACATGTTCTGCAGTTTAAGTTGTCTGCCTTCCTTAATGCTTATTGATGCAGTTACAATGGTAATAGTAATGTGGGGTGAGTTTGTCTCAGGTGCAAAAGCAGATAACTTGCATTCTTTCTGCTTTGCTGGGCATCAGATCTAGTTACAGCAATAAGGCCCAGACAGCTGCATTGCCTCTGCTCGAAAATATATTTAACTTGCACGTCATGTAATGCAGCTGAATTCTGAAGGAATGTCACGGAAATGTATTCCCCAAAGTGGTAGTCTTGTGTGACTGAAATCCTCTGGTCTTCCCCTGCGGTTTAAAAGCCCCCCTCCATTTTCACTCAGCCTATCTGTACACAGCAGGCCTCAAGGAATGATTGCAGGAGGTGCCATGTTAATCCACAGGGTGGCGTGACCTTGATCCAGGACCTTCAGAGAGAGTTGAGGGTGAAAGATAGGGTCCTATTTCAATCGCTCCAAGCCCTGGTCAATGCTGTTGCAGGAAGAGAACATCATGTCTCTAGGACATACCAGGTAGGACAGTCAACTGTACAGCTGTGAAAATTGTACAAAGGTCACTTCAGCCTGTTACAGGAAATATTATTGTTTACATAATTTTAATAAGCAAGTAAATTGTTATTGTGCAAAACATGGTGTATTTAGGTTTGTTCTGAGATTTAGAAGGTGGAGACATGTAAATGACAATCAGTAATTCTCATTCAGGAAGGCATGGTCTCCCTGTGGGATGACGAAGAAGAGGTGGAGGGGAGGGAGGACGGCTCAGCTGAGCAGATGCTCTTGACACCCTTGACGCTGCCTGCTCCTGTGAAGAAGATCTGGCAGCGAGTCATTGAAGACCAGTTGGTTGTTGGTGTGGTGCTCACTCCAGAGGCTGCCTGCCTAGTGTGAGTAAACATCTTCCTACACCTCAATGTGCAAAGGAATCAGATCCCATAGTTTTTCAGCCCTGCTGTTCTCATGTGTCTCTCCGCCATTATACCCATAGAGACAGAGAAAAGTTAAGGTTAACTCATGACTCTAACTTACCCTTATTAAAACAGTGTGTGCAATTGCCCATCCAGGTGTCCTGACCAGGCTGTCCCTGGACTCATGTCATATGCTTCTGGGATGGGTTTTTAATCCACTGAACTCTGCACTGAACAAGTGGTTTCTAAAACATTACGGATGGATGGGTGGATGACTGATTGACTGATTGATTCTCCAGCTCTTTATTGCATACTATTAATAACGTATGACTCAGGTGTAGATGTTTATATGTGTGAAAGATTGCCTTCACTGACATCATTATTTCTACTTCACTTGCTGTGAGTTTGTGTTTCATCAGAAAAAGTCAACAATAGTTGAGCAAATATTAGCATTTCACTGTCCTGATAAATTCTTTTTATCTGCATGTTTTGCTTCTTGAAATTGGAGTTCTGTGGAATTTGCGACTTGATTAATTGGAGATGTTGATGTTGTATTTAATTAATAGTCAGATAATACTATTGTTCTGTTACATAAAATCAGTATCAAATTAGTTGTGCCCTTTTATCTCAAGGAAGAAATAAATGATATATTACAAGTGCCTGTGTCCAGGCAGTAGTTTAGTTATTCAGAAAGCTAGCTGCCATAATATTGACACAATAGCTGAGAGAGGCGAGTGGGGGGAGTTTGTCAGCAGGGGAAGTGAAGGTTATGTGCCTCTGAGTGTGGGGAACCCATCAGGATCCAGCTTCCACATGGTTGCCACCACAAAGCATCTGTCTCAAAAACCAATCAGTCCAGACATGGGAGACATTGCTCCTTAGCAGTAAATGTGCTGGGTTGCCATGGCAACAGACACTCCTCCTGAGCTTTCTCTTGGTGTCATTTTCTCTTTCTTGCTTTCTCTTAAACTCTATCTCTCCCTCCATCTCTGGACCTTGCTATCCTGGTCCAGTAGGTGGGCCCACATCAGGAAGAGAAACTGCACATGGCAGATTTAACAAGAGAGGCGAGATTCCCTGAAGCACAGGAGCACAAAGGGGGACAGTTGTGTCAACTGGGAGCAGATCTGTGAACTGGGACAGATGCTGCTGCTGCTGCTGCTGCTCAGAGTCACAAAATGTCTGTCAGGGAACCTTGTTCCTGCGCTTTTCCTAGTGTGATGTGGAGTAATTTGTGTTGTTGCCAGGTCAGCAGAGACAGTGAGTGGCTCACTCCTGATAGAGGGTGACCAAGGACCGGTCACTTGTGACCTACAGAGCTACAGTAGGACATTTCAGGGCTGCCACCCCCCTCTCCTGGCACCCATCCCTTCGCATCATCGGGAGCCCATGGCCAAGCGGAGGAGACAGGAGCATGCAGGAGGAGCAGGGGGAGGTGCTGTTCAAAAACTTACCGTGACCATAGTCACTGCAGTGGAACCGGTGGTGGCCTCTGTGAGCCGCAGGTGCACCGTCTTGCTCCACAGTGTGCTTAATCAGAGGAATGTTTCCAACTGGGCACCCAGAGGACCAAGGTCAACCCAGTGTGGTCACGTGTCTCTGGACATCCAGGAACTGTCCCAGGGAAAGTACCTCCCTCAGCTGCTCAACAATGGCATGCTCACTACAGGTTCAGTGAGATTTGTTATAAATCAATGGCTTATGGAAAACTATTCCCTAATTATTTAATTAAATTGTAACTGCTTGCTCCAAAAAGTCAGAGAAAGTCAAAAGTTTAAAAACTGTTTTGTTTTCTTCTACCTCCATTGGCTATAAACATGCTGGAAGTTTTTCTTTAAGCTAAATTCTGTCTCTTTGTTATGGTGAAAATATTATTTATGGATTTTTTTTATCAATGATGTCTTATCAATCTTATTGGTTGACTTGGTCTAATATCTCACTGGTCTTTTCAGAGGAGTCTTTGGAAGATCTCCTCAGCCTTCTGGCCGTGTTCAAGTCCTGGTCTTTCCGCCTGTGGTCTGCAGAACACACCTTGTGTGACGTGTCCCAATGGCTGCTGGGACCCATGCAATGCAGGAGAGTAGCTGTCAGCCCTGACTTCCTCCTATCTGTCCCGCCAGGGCCAGCTGGCTCCCTGCTAATCCGCTGGCAGGAGAAATCGCAGTTTCTAGGCGAGCTGCACGTTCACTGCAGGTGATTTGGAACGTTCTTGCTAATGATAAGAATACTTCACATGACTGTGAAGCTGATCAGCTTGCGATCTTTGTCTTGGCGTGGGCTGCGTTGCTCACTGGCTTCTTGCTGGACAACTTTTTACTGTTACTAGGTTACATAATTTCAGTGACTGAGTAACTACAGCTGGAAAATGGCTTTTCACTCACCCATCCATCCTTGAATGGTTGTGGTTTAGAGTCCATACCAGCAACCTACAGCACAGGACGGTGTGCACCTTGAGGGGACACCAGAGTGTCACAGGGTAGTCACAAACACTCATTCCCTCACACAGTCACACAGTATAGGTACTTTGGAGTCACCAGTCCACCTGAAACACTTATGAATACGGGGAGAACATGAAAACTTGGCACAGACTGAGCTAGATTTGAATTCAAATCTTAATTCAGGCTTGTGTGCTGTTCAATATTCTTTTTCTGTTTTTTACTTTCCATGTAATGAACTGACAGTGTAAATGTTTGCTTCAACTAATGAATTTGCTCAAACAGTATAATTGAATTTGTGCCCTTCACACTTTGTACCAATTTTTGTGCACATTTCTGTCTTTTTTATGAGGGAGATGGTCTGGCTGTACTTGTACCACTACAGAATTTTAAACAGAATAATCGCATTGAGCTTTCAGAGCCTTGCTGCAAACATTAGCCATTTTTGTAAACACTGCTGTAAAAATATTCAACTCTCAATCTTAAATCCAAATGCCTTCATTCTTGCCTTCATTTAAATTTAAATTTATGGTTGACTTTTTCTTCTGTGTATAAAGGAGAAAATATTGGGCTTTTCACACAGGTTGCTTGTGTGTATTTATGAAAATGTTTGCTGCTTTGTGGTCCTAGGAGCCAGACGGACCTGTTCCAGTTCCTGGACTTGCTGTGCCGCTTCCTGCCTTCCTCTTGTGAGGTTCAGCCTTGCCACGGAAGGGGCACAGAGGATTTGCTAGGGGTAGCTGGGGTGACAGCTTCTGCCCTGGAGGCTGAGGTTGCTACACTCAGGGAGGGAGTATTGGCACTGCTCAACAATGCCCACAGTGAAGTGCTACCTTGTGCCCCAGAGCCCAATGCCACAGAGTCACCCGACGAGCTGCAGAGGTGTAGGGCCGAGACAGAGAGGGACCGGGAGAGGAGCAAGAGGCTGAGGAGCCCCCTGGTGGGAGTGGAGCAGTATCGCAGACTCACCTCAGCTGTGGCCCAGGTCCAGCTGGATGGGGACGTAGCTGCCCACTCACTTCTGGATATCCTGTCTGCTTTCTCTTTTTCCTCAGGTGACGGGTTTGTGTAGTTTTTTGTTCCTACAGTTGACTGTGCCAACTATTTTTGATGTCTTCATCCAATTTCGCTGTTTACTTTTTGATTAAAAACATTTATTTACTTTTAATAAAGACTCAGCACACTAAATTTTCTTCTGTATATTTTCCTTACTGCCTCAAGGAAACATGTAAATATGTTTATTTATATGATATGATGCTATAGGCTCAAAATTTCTGTGAGAAAATGGCTGAGAGAGATTATCCTGTGGCACACAGGTGCAGTTATTGTAATCTGAACATAAAAAACGTTCCATTAAATAAAACCCTAATGTGTATGTTGTTTGTACAGTAAAGTCACCTCACTGTGTGTGAATGAAGCAGGACTATTGACTTGCAGAAAGGTCTCATCAACACTGTATCAGTAAACTGTGTGAAACAGTAACTGTGGGGAAAGGATCTTGTCCCCCACGGTTCAGTGGAATAAGTCATTTGAATGGTGTTTGGCTGAAACAAGATTCTGTATCTCCTGCACTCAGGCTGAGTGGTCCAGCGGAAGCACCACTGAGGGCAAGTGCAAAATGAGCTCCTACAGTATGTACTATCCACTGTCTTCTGCCTGCTGAAGTTTTCCACCATCTCCCTTAATACCAAGCCAACATCACTCTAATCTGTGAAACTGATCAGCTGTTTAGTTAAATTTGACTAATGGCTAACACTTAGACCATGTTCATGGTAAGGGCTGTTTGTTTACCAGTGTCATCTTCTATACATGTCTTTGGGTTGCAAACCTTACACACCCTGGCGTGGATTCAATTCCATGTCTGAATGTGCATCTCGGGCAGAGTAAGGCACCATCATCACCCGCTGAGCCAAGATCTGCCCAGTTCCGTGAAATATTATTCTTGTATAAAATAACACCTAGTGTGATTGTTGTTGTAAATAACATACACAAAGGTATCATTTTGGGAACTTGAGATAATTGTAGCACAAGCTAAGCATGTGTACAGATGCACCCCAGGAGTCGGATGTGTGCAGCTCAGAGTGAAGCAGAAGCTCACATTGTGAGATAAGTTGTTGGAAATCACGCTGACATGTTAGGGAACATGTAGAGACAATTCGTTTTGTCTTTTCATTATCACACGCTAACTCTCATTAAGAGTGAGCTCAGATGGCTGCGGGCCCCCTTCGGACCGCATGAATGGCATCCCCGTCGATGATTGAAGGCGTTCTCTCCCGAATGGACACGCACTTTCTTCTTGCTTTTCCTCGCCCCCTCGGACCTTGAGATTCTTAATAAGGGTGGTTATAAAGGAGAGTAAATGGCCTGTCATTTTGGATATGCCTCTCATTTCTTACCATTCACCACAAATCATATCTTGCTTGTCACTCCAGATGAATGTGTGCACTAACATGACCCTAATCTTTCACGGTCAACATACTCACATTTATTTTCTTGTTTCAACAGGATTAATGTATGTAGACTTAGTTAGGTTCTTCAAGTCATCCTGTTATGCAAGTGAATTTACACATTTTAGAGTCTTCTCTTCACAAATAATTAGCATACGGTTGTTCCTAAGGGCAAAGTGCAATACTGTGACACTAATGCAGATTTTAATTGTTAATAGACCTGCTGGTTATGTAGATGATGGGATGCATGGGGTTGGATGAAGTGCACAGATCATACCGAGTCAGGGTTTATGCTGCTCTCGACTGGGCTGTAGATTCAGGCCAGAAGTCCTTCCGTGGGCACACATGCACACACACAATTTTCTGTTTATCCTCAAGTGAACTCACAGGTACTGTACACACATCACAGAGAACTCACAGGTTTACACAGGGTCAGTCTGGGTGTTCTTATTCGTTTCAGAAATGAGATCTCCAAAGTCAACCATCCAGGACAAAAGTAGCGCCACATTTCCTAAAAAGCTTCTTTTTCTTACGTTATTGTTCCATGTGCAGTGGAGACAACTGAAAGTGAGTAGTGACTCATATATATGCAAGCTGATGCTTTGGAAGTCCTTCACAAGTCTGCTAAATATGTTTGCTGTCATAATAGAACAAAATGTCTATTTTCAAATATCCCCATTTAATTATTTTTTTAAATATATGATGCCAATATTTTTCAACAAACCTTTATTCACCAAAACATTTTTCTATAAAATCTAAAAATGTATAAAATAGATATAAATAATAATAATAATAATAATAATAATAATAAATAATACATTTAAAAAAAATAATAATATTACTTGTGATAAAAGAATAGTAAATCTTATCACACAAAATCATTCATAATGATCCTGCCTTTATAGAGAATTGTACAGTTTTTAATCACTTCATGTTCTGAGTAAGGCATTTTTGCTTAAGCAATAATAAAGAGCCACAAGATTTAACTTGTAAGCAACTCAGACATCCACACCGCATGACAAAGGGTCTGCTTGCCATGTGTGGTATATGACATGTATTTTGAATTGAAATTTTTAGTTTCTTGCAGTTATGAGTTGAAACTCCTGCACAAATTGCATTTGCCCACAGCTTAGAATTCTTATAATAAGAAGCCTTGATTATATTAGGGAAGCCTGTACATGATCCATTGCAGAAATAGCAGTTGTGTTTTGTACGGGCGAGTCGAGGCAATGTGCTCAGTAATATTATTGTATCATATGTAGGAGGCAGTAGGTGAAGCAGTGATTGATTCATCCATGTCCTTACAGCATAAAGTACAAGCTGAGGTATCTTATTTATGATTAGGGCTTGTAATCATTGTGGTGGTCTGGCTCTGTGGCCCATCATCCAGTACCAGCAGATTGAACCTTTTTTTTTGCCTGAGAGCATCTTCCACTGGGGAAGCACAAAAGGACCAATAAAATAGCCATATTTTGAGAGGATTAAAGTCATTTTTACAGTGCAATTCTAGCTCATCTGTAGAAGTCTGAGACCTCAACCAGGGAGTCTGACATTCATAAAAACAGGGTGCAGGATATAAAACTGGATTGTTTCCTACCCTTCTGCCTTTCTGTGTGAGGGAACCATGAGCAGCTGTCAGCTGTGACAGAGAGCTGTCAGATCACCGATGATTTAATGGATACATCATCTCAGCTTTCAACAGTTTGGACCTCAGATGGTGGGATTTCACTCATTGTCATGAAATGCAAGTTATGACAAAGAGGGGGTAGTCATTGTGTTGGTTCATTTAACAATTTAGAACAGCAGTTAGTGTAAGAGCTGCCACCAAGAGAGGGAAAGAGGAATCTGTGCATCATTCCCATACAAGACCAAGAACCCCTCACCCCCAGTCTCTGGAAAGCTGGCCTGGCAGTGTCAGACCAGGTGTGACCCAGACAGGTGAGCTGTGACAGCCCTCCCAGGGTTTGTTGTGAATCCCATTATCTTGCATTAGCGCACACGCCACATAGCCTAGCATCAGTGACACTTTAAGTGACCCAGTGAGGTTCCAGGGACCGCCAGTCACTGTGATGTATTGCACAGGAGAAAGGAACGGACAACTTTCTAAAGATTGTTAGGTCCCTCATTTGCTGCTCTAAAGTAAAGTTAGAAACAGAAACCACTGCTAGACTTTGGCAAGCTTTAGGAAGTAGGTATTATTATGTCTTGTCAAACCCAGTATGCATAAGCAATGACATCTCTTTTCTGCACAGTAAAAGCCAGCATGCAAAAGCCGATGGTGCACAATAATTTTATTTAGACATGACGAAAAGAATATTTCCAAAAACATGCGTCACATCATCATGCCCCCCCCCCCCCCGCCCCGCCCCGCCCCGCCCCGCCCCACCCCGCCCACCTCTCTCTTCAGTGCAGTTCCTGCTGCCAAGTTTTTTGGGATCCACACTTGCCCGTCCATAGTGATGTGTTGAAGGCATCAACTAGCGCCCATCCATGGGCAACTAAAGAGCAGTATGCGAAGAAGTCACTTAACAGTTGTCAAGATCACAGTATTTTGTAATCAAAAAAAGATCAATGAAAGGCATTGGGGGAAAGAGAACGCAAGTCTAGGGTGAATGTTGTATCACGGTGAAAGCACAAATGCCAATACAATGTTTATGTTTTTAAAATGGATTTTAAAAAGTGAACAAATATCTTCATGCCAGCTCACTGGTTTAATAGAGAGCCAGATCTGCTGCTATACATGAGACTGAATTTCATGCTCAAGGCATATGATGCAAAAGCTTTTAAACAACCGGGCAGAACTTGTTTCACATTTTGCGATGTTATCTAAGTAATGATATCTAAGGCCTTCAGGTAAATATAAATGCTAATTTCATTTCTGGATTCACGTCAACACACAGTCAAACATAGAGCATGAACATGTGTGCGTTTACAGCATATACGAATAAGTAGACCTTACTTCCAAATCATTGGAAGAACAGAGTGAACACAGTATTACCATCACATTTTTCAAAAACTCAATAAAATGCAACCTCACCA
Source organism: Arapaima gigas (assembly GCA_900497675.1). Lineage (NCBI taxonomy): Eukaryota > Metazoa > Chordata > Actinopteri > Osteoglossiformes > Osteoglossidae > Arapaima > Arapaima gigas. The sequence goes on along the minus strand of UFQX01000004.1, from coordinate 349,079 downwards.
AAATTTCATATGAATACATGTACTTTGTGAATTCTAATATCTACTATATTTCAGCTGAAGATTTTTTTCCACATATAAAACCAAGTACCCTCTGCAGGTGACAACTGTCAACCAGTGGAATGTTGTTTAGTTGTTAAGATTGTAAAAATACAATGGCAGTATTGTTGTGGACAGTTTGGTCCACTGTTTACCACAAGGTATCTTGCCTAAAAAAAACAGTACTTTTTTGTAATCAAAAGTTAACAAAAAATACTCTCTCAATATTATTTGTTCTGAACTTGAAATGCACATTTATCAGCTATGAACGAAGCTTTACTTTTTTTCTTGATCTAAAGACGCCCTGACATTATTACGCCCCTCCTGGCATTGCTGGAAACTTCTGTTGTTCCCATTACTGAAGTGGAGGCATTTGTCCAGTGGCAGTTGGGCAGTTCGGGCCTGAATGGGGCCCCTACTTTTTCTGGATGTCTTCGTTCCTGATGATCTTGTAGGTGATCCAGTAGAAGACGTTGAAAATGAGGAATGCGAGCGGGAAAGCAGCCCTGGACACGGTGTCAATCCGCTTGGCTCTGTCCACAAACTTCCTTTTGACGGCGTCCGAGTCTTTGGGGGGCTGGGGCTGGACTGTCGGACTGGGTGCGGCAGTCTTGGCGACTGCGGTGTCCTTTCCCTGCATGCAGTGGCCCACGCCATAGCCGGTGAAATTAAAGCGTCCCTCCCGCATGCCATCCTCCTGCTAACACAGCAGTGGGGTATGAAACACCGAGGTGGAGTTAGCTGGCTTACTCCTGTTCTCATTCTCCTGAAAACCACTCTTTGCATACATTTGCATCAGTCTATGTGAGCGAAAAGGCAATTGCAGAGAGGCTGTGTGACAGACAACACACCATTCTGTGTTTCACACAGGAGGTTTGTGGGCCTTCAAACCCAGCAGCTGCCATTACTTGGCCCACCGAGTCTCAGATATGTCTTCGCCTGCAAAAAATGAAGCCCCTCACTTGATGACACCCACGGGCCCCAGTTCCATCTGCTCATATAGAGGTGACACAGAACGCACAGCATAACCTCGCCTCTCATTCTGCAGCTGGGGCATTAATAGGAATGCACTAGAATAGCCCACCACAACACTGGTTCACCTCCTTTTAATGAGCCAGCTGCTGGAATACAATCCCTGCCAACCCCCTGACTTTAAGAAGCCCGGCAAACAGTGGATTTCACTTCACTAACTCTTATCTCGCTAGACATGATTTTTTAAAATAAATTCTGTCATCTAACTGTGGCCTGACTTTTTTATTTCTAACAATATATATAAACTCTGTGCTGTTACTCATGACTGTAATGATATTAAGTTTTGTAAATAGGCCTCCCGGGAGAGCAATGCTCATAGAGCGGGCAGTTCCTCAGCACCCACCTTGTGATTTCGTGCTTGTCGCCGTCTCAGGCGGAGGAACTCCTTCTGTTGCCTGGAGACGAAGTTAACCCCTGCGTACTCCAGCAGCGCAGCGAACACAAACAGGAGACACACGGCCATCCAGATGTCGATGGCCTTCACGTAGGAGACCTGTCCACAGCAGCGATGTGCCCATCAACCGTCTTACGCACATTTCACAGTCTGTGTCAGCTTGAGCGATGAATATACCAGGGGACCTTGGTGTACAGCACGTTCATTTTGTTTTGTTTTGAAGGATCTCGTTGGTGAAAAAAGGTTTAGCCATGAAAAAACCAGCCCACCAAGGAGCGTGTGACAGAATAAGGTGTGAAAGGTAATGTTTTTTGCGATGACAGAGGTTAGGAACACGCTGTTGCTAATTAGATTTTGAAATAAATCCATCTAAATGCCAAATACTTCAACACAACAACAAAGCTTATTAAAGCCTAATTTAAAATTTTGCTTTGTATTGCAGAACTCAGTAAAATACAGTTCATTCTGATACATTTGTTGGTTTGACTGTTTAGACTTTATGTTTGACTTTTATGTTTCGCTTGACTGATATGACATGGTGGACATTAATCATTTGAAGTCCAGTCATGGATGTTTTATTGACTGCGAGTAAAAAAGTCCTTTTGCATATTACTGTTATTGATTATAATATCGATTATATTATTGATTATAATACAATTGTATTAACTAGTGAATTATCAGTTAGTTATCAGCATTGTCCTTTGTTCTTGAGAAGGTTTTTGTGACCATTTTTCTGCCTGATATAGAAATAGATCTGGAATAAATTCTGTTCTGAAGATTTCATAGAAGTGAAAAAAACATCAGCAAAACGGATTGATTGTAATCTCAGTTAATAAATCAAGTCAACCAGTTTACTAAATTAAACAAGAAAAGAATTCCTGCACATTGTAACCGGCAATCTGTAAGCTCAAACACCGCAAAATACTTACTGCTGTTTTCTGTCTTAATTGTCAGCACCACTATTACCGATACAAATAACAATAACAGGACATATTTCGATACTGAAAATGATTAGAAATTAGAACGAAGGTTAAGCGTGTTAAAGCTGAACAGTGTTAACTGCAGTTCGAAAAGTCTTCCGGATTTCGGTCAACAGAACGACACGGGAAAGTTTAAAAAAATGCATGAGTGAATGTATCTAATATAGTAATGGTACAGACAGGAGCAGATAAGGTTTTTCTCAGGATGAACTGACACCAAGTTATGTCCAGAATTGAATCTCCTCATCAGCCCTGCCAAGCAGAGCAGAACAGGATGAACAGTGGGCACAGATTGTCACTGACTGTACCCATGGAGACAGAAAAACTGTTACCATGGGAAGAGGGGGGTGAGACCTTTTCTCCATGGCAACTCGTATATTAACTCATATAGTAACACTGTGGGTTAAATAATTACATTGGCATGATTTGTGTTTGTTTGCAGATTATGTGAAGCATAGGGTTATGGGTATGGTTTCAATAGCATGATAACTAATTAACTGTGACTGCTCAGAAAACAAACTTGAATTCTGTGACACGTTCCTTCAAAGCTAATTTTTCCAGAGCAGTCACAGCTGACTACCAGTGGAAAACGGCTTCTCCTGACCTGCCCATCTCAGATGAATAAACTCCAGTAGCTTACTTTTGGCAAAGAGGCGCGTGAGCCTGAACTCTGCGTTGTCATGGTGAGCACCGTGGTGATGCCCAGAGCCACCCGAGCAGGAGCAGCATCCATGTTGATCCAGAAAGACACCCAAGACAGGATGACAATGAGCAGGCTGGGGATGTACATCTGGATCAGGTAGTAGCCCATCTGTCTCTCCAGGTGGAACTTTACTTCAATGCAGGTAAATTTACCTGGACAAAAACAGAAGGTACAATGATTCATGATGCTTTTCTCAAAAGCAAAGGGTTTTGATTATTATATTGTATTTAGGTGACACCTGTATCCAATGTGACACAGTACTAGATACACTGTACTGAACTCCATCCAACCATTCACACATCTATACACCACAGTGTAGTAAAACACATTTACACACTACAGGCAATTTAGAGTCACTGACAGAAAGATGCTCAACCCTGCATTTGACTCCACAGCACCGGCACTGTGAGGCATCAGTGGTACCCACTGCACTACTGCACCATCCAAGCTGCTTAAGATATAACCCAAGAACTCACTATTGCTTAGCAGCCTACTACAGAGGCAACAGTGAAAGAATTGCAACAGCTGTCCTTGTTCAAAGAGTTCTTCCATTACAAACTTTTTTATTCTAAGCAAACATCAAGCCTTCTGAGCCCTCCTGGACTCAAACAACAGAAGAGGTTCATTTTCCTCCTCCGGTCCTTTACCACATTCTGTACTCCACTTTCCATGCTGCACCTGTTTCCGATGCCTACCTGTGTTGTAATGCTTAGTGCAGTAGCCCAGCTCCTTCTCATCCTTCAGTATGAACTGCGGCAGCGTCAGCCCTTCTGCCACCTGTACAGGCCCATCCGGCAGCCACTCGAAGATCAGATCGTTCATGGTGTAGCCAACTGGTGGGAGCAAAACACTGCTAATGTGCACTAAATAATCATCTTCTCCTAATTTGCATGAGACCATAGTCATTTTTGCAGTTATATAATATGATTAAATGACAAAATGCTCTCATGGGATGAAAAAGATATTTTGTGTACATAAAAGATACTTCATATTTTATGTAGACAGACTGGTATCCCATCCATGGTGTAATCCTGTAGCATAGCACCCAGTGATTCCAGGATATGTTCCTGACCGCCATGACTGTGTCCTTTATAAAGTGGTTAAGGAAAGTGGATGCACGGATAGATGGATCTATAGATATTCTGATAGATACTACTGGATAGATTATGTACATGTAGTTCTATACATCTCAACACAGATGAACGTATAAATATAAAACATATAAACAGTCTCTGGTACTCCCCATTTTGACTGAAAGAGAAGGGTTTTTGTAATCTAAGACCCCAGCTGCAAGTACCACAGCTGAGTACGGTCACTTACAGCTCTCTAGTTGCATCGTGCAGGTCTGCACATCCATAGGGAAGTTCTTCAGGTCCATGGGACAGGACAGTGTAAGTGTCAGCCTGAGGAGGGAAGACCTGGCATTTAGCACAGCGAGAGTCTGCAAAGTGGTTACAGTTCACGATAGTGACTCTTTGAGATTGTCTGTTTTTATTTATTTGTTTGCTTGTTTGTTTGTTTGCATTTCTGCCCATGTATGAAAAACAATGGGCTTAATGTTTCCCTAGTAATATATGGTGGCAATGAAGTTACATCAGTATAAACTACTATAACTGCAATTTGGTTTTCCCAGTAATGTAAAATTTGCTTACTTTTTTGAAACACATAAGCTTACAAATTGCAATCCTTTTAATTTTGATTTTAATTTGTTAAAAATTGGGACAGACAGCATACAGGATTATCCTATCAGCCACAAGCTCTCCATCTATATCTTTTTTAGTATTCCACAGTTTTGCATAAGCCAGTTCATTAGAGTCTCTGGCCCTTCAGCTGTGCATTTTTTTCATTTATTCAACAAAAGTGCAAAATGGAAGAATATGTACCAGCCAGGACACAAAATGCTAATGCTGATACACTATTGCTCTGATATAGGTTTGTTAGAGCAGCTTTTGAGAACTTTGCTGGAGGTTACACACAAATCGTGTCCTGCAACCAAGGAGGTCCAGACCACCTAAGAATGCTGAGCTGCATCTGATATCTGTATTCGATAACCTTTTATACTCTGTTCTTTGGACACAAACTCAAATCAGTCCACATGCAATAGATTCTGTCATACAAAGAGAGCCTTCAGCTGCACAACACTGAAGACCATTTTATTTTCAGACACTGCAGCCACTGACTGGTGCTTTCATGTCATGGGGCCACAGGATTGAAAATATCGCTGAGCTGCTAATCAGCAGAGAGGTATAGAGGTGTCTGCTGCAGGTGGTCATAACCATTCTTGACTGCCCACTCCACCTGAAAACCTTCTATATAGACAGCAACAGTTTGGAAAGTTAAGTACGTATATAAAGGTGCTGAATCCAACAGTGGAAATCTGTGGGTGTGCTGCTATGATTATTTTCGCTGTACTTTTTTTCCCCACAAAATGAACATACAATAAAATGTTAATTATCCTTAATTGACCTCATGCCATTACAAAACAAAGTAGATTTCATCAAATGTGTCAGCTGAGGTGATTTAGCAATATTATTTTCTAGTAAATATGTCTTAGTTATCAAAAACTGTCACAGAAGAGTGATGAAGGTTGTTTCAGTCCTGTATGCAAAAAAATACATGTACAAATTTGTTTTTGTTAAAGATGTCAATGAACTAAAATAGTTAAAAGGCAAATAAATGCCAAAATAAGTCTATGGGTAAAGAAAACACAGCTTCTTTTTAGTAATGATGTTTCAGAAAAAGACAGTGACCAATGTATTGTTCAACAGACAAGTGACAGACCTCTTTGTTCATGCATAAATTATCATTCTAACTTTATTTAGCCACAATGGTATTTTTAGGACATCAGTAGTGGCAGAACATATTATTTATTGGGTTGACATTTATTATTCTGCTCTACAGCTTGTAATTTTCTCTCCCCATTCATTTCTGCAAACTGCAGGATCACTTTTCATATTGGCTTATGAAGCACAGGCAGTACAGCACTCATGATACAAGTTGTATTAGCAAGGTTAAAAAATCAAGATGTTTAGCAGCGCTTTCCTCACGCAAAATCTTTGCTTTAACCGTACCCTTTCCTATCAGTTGTTTACTGGTTTATTTTCAGTATTAGTATCAATCACAGTACCATCACCATTAGTAAGTTTCACAGATCAGCAGTAGAAAACAACCAGATGAAAACCAGAACTGTTTGCAGATATTTATTTTAAAAATTAGGCCTAAAATATGAATTATAAAACTATCATGCATCATTCCTTATAAATACTTCTTGGTGGGGTCATAGGGTTTCAGAGCCTATTTTGGAACTATAGTGTATTAAATACGCACTGGATGGGACATTAGTCAGTTGCAGTATAATGACACACACACAAACACACAGCTGCAATTTAAAGATACTGAAAAAAACAAGAATAAAATGTTTTAAAGTTAACTTTCACCTGATGCTATACAGTACGTTTCCATTCTTGAAGATCCTCAGCAGCTTGTTGTCAGTGGTGACATCATGAAAGTTGGCTCCTTTCTCATTGGCAAAGAAGAGATCAGGCTTCCAGATGGAGTCCAGCATGGAGGGGTCCAGGTCAAGTGAGTCGTCTGGGTACTCACTATAGGCCAGTCGAGGGTCGTTCCACTGCTGCCGCAGGAAGATGTTCACCCTGTAGTCCTGGGGAAATGACAGGGGTCAGGGGCTGCTGTTCTGTGTGCCCACTAGGTTCCCCTTCAAACAGGAGACATTTGTGTAAAAACATAAACACACAGGGGTTTGTGCAGCCTTAACAAGCCAGGTCTTAAGCACAGTAGCCCCAGTGTGGCTGTTCTCAGACATTTCACTATGAGAATGATCTGTTTACTTGTTTAGAAAACTCAGTTTATTAGAATCAATGTTTCTGCAGAATGTCATTCAATTAATAACGGTTGAAATTTTACTATTGCCTTGGCCAGCCTTCTCAACAAAAAACGATACTGCCAAACATTTTCTTTCTGCAGCTTTCCAAACTATGTTGGATTATACACAGAGAAAACTTTCCAGTCCATGAGACTGGAAATGTTTTTCCCATCGTTCGTACAAAAATATAAAAATTTTTAATAAACACCAACAGTTCACAGTTAAATGGAATTTAAAAGGGAAAATATAATAGTCAGTGTCAAAAGGTTTGAGAAAGCAGTGTCATACTCCAGAACTTTTAAGGGACATGTGTCATATAGTGATTTTGAAATTCCGACATCTCTGCCCTTCTGCAAAATTCTGCACTAAACAAATATGAGCTTGCAATAAGGAAAACATTAAGTGATAATGACATATGCTCAGTGATTTCTGGGAAAACACCTCATTCTGTCATTTGTTGCTGAAACTTTTTTGCATGGTTAACAAAAAAAAAAATCATCGTAAGGAAGGGCCTTTGGATGCTGTTACTGTAGAAAAAGAGAGACTAATGAATCCTCCCCTGGGCATGCAGTCCTACCCTTTCACGCTAGTTTATTGGCGGTTACAAGAGATTATATCCAAATATGAAAATCACAACTGTAAAACTAATAACAACAGTTCCAAAAAATCATAACAATATTCCACTTTTTCTAGTAGACCATCACATATCACATCATTTTTACATTTAAGTAATAAGAGAAAGAATGTGATGCAATGTGATTATATACAGCTGAATTATGGCAGATGTCTTAGTGACTTGCATATAATTACACCCTCACCATATCTATTGTCTGTAAGAATTTAAACAAAACTATGTTTGTGTATCATTACTGAATCATGTAGATCACCTTGTCTATCAAACAATCCTATCAATAGACTGCAGAAAAAAATGTAAAAATCTTACAAGTTACCCAGGTTTTTATTTAAATACAATGTACAGAACAGCCCAAGCAATAATCCCAACTTACCATTGTTGTTTCAGCTATTGAACCAAAGCTGTTGATAAATATGTTGCAGGTAACATTAACGGGTGGACCTGCAGGTTGGACAATAAATACACATTGACACGTTTTTTCTTTTGGCGACAGCGAGCGAAAGCAAGAGGGGCTCAGACTTACCATAGTTGTCTCTGTCACAGAGCCGAAACTGTTGATAAAAATATTGCATGTAACGTTTACGGGGGGACCTGTGGGGTGTAATGACAGCGAGGTGATGAGGTTTGAAGAGGTTTGAAGAGCAGAGAGCACTGAAGTCACACAACATGTCATGGCCTGCGACGAGTGGCTCATATCTAATGATAATGACAAAGCCTTATTTCAGAGCTGTTATTGCTACTCATGCTGTTCTGAAAAAGAATTATTACCAGCATTATGTCTTTAATACTGAAATACTGAGCATTTATCTTTAAACGTAATAACAAACAGGCAGTGTTTCGGGCTTTGTTTTCTTCTAAACAATTCATGAAAATGCACAGAAATGTATTTCATAATGATGCTTAAACAATTAAACCACTTAACAATCAATTAAACCAATTTAAGTCATTGAAAAAAACAGTCTGTCAAAATAAGGATCCCTGTCTTCAACAGAAATACATTTATGTTTGCAGCGTGAATTAGCCAAAAGCATCATTTATCCTTGTGAATGTAAAGAGTTTGAGTTCTGTGCATTAGAGCATAAAGGTGTCAAAACCAAAGAGTATCGTTGCTGCCATTGGGGGCTGTCCAATTGTTTTTGGTTTTCTCATCTCCTCTGCTGGAACTGCGTGTAAACTCTGAAAGCTCAGTCCTGTCAGAGGGTTCGAGGCAGGCGCTTCTGTCTGTCTCCAGCTGTGCACACACTACCTGCCCTGCCTCGCACCACCAGGGGAGGCTCTGCCCCGAGACTTGGCATAGGTGCTGCAAACTTCAGTTACAATGTAGAATAAAAACAGAGCGATAAAAATAATTTTGGCTCAGACAACGAAGGAGGCTGAGGCCACTGCAGACCATTCTGGCACAAAGTGTTTGGTTAATGGTGGAATTTGGCAGAAGCTCAGAGGAAGCTCCTCCTTTGGTCTTATTCAAAGCACCCTTTGCAGGCGATGACAGCTGACTGGTTTCAGACAATGCCAATGAAATGACAGGTGAACCACAAAATGGAACTGCACAAACACTGGAAAAAACACAAAACTTTATCAAGCACTTTTAATTTGGCAGAATTAAAATAAGATGTAAAACAAGGTAACCAATAATTTATTATAGGTTATGAACTACATTTTAAAAATATTACATTGGCAAACTATACATTGTCTTAATTTCACACAAACACATCACAATATATCCTGATAATGGTCTTTTAATGAACATTAGTGTACCATATAATAATCTTTACTGAAAGCTTGGATACTAAAAAATATCTTATATTTGTATTTTATTGTATATTCAGTTTGGACAGTCACTTTTATGATAGCACAAACGCACAAAACACACAGTGTAAATACATATTTTAAAATGTGTTGAGGGGTACTTTAAAACTGTGCTGTTATTTGGACACAGCAATGAGTATCAAAAACCTTCACACTCCATATAAACAAATTACAGGCCATATTGGGTCACCAGCAAGCATCTCCTCGTGTGTTACAAATGTGCTTTGTGTGTGAGGAGAAACACACCTCAGCACACCTGAAGGGCCAAATGGGAGGTGACACCACTGATGTACAGGTGTGAAGTGCTCTGTGTAGCGCTGGATCCCTGTGTCTGAACAGGAGCCAGTGTGAAGACCCATTCAGGAACAACAATGTAAATCTTTATTAAACTCTGTACAGCAATGGACTAACAACATTACTCTTTAACTTGGAGCAGTCTAGAAACATATAATAAATGCAATAATGGGTCATTAACGTAAACCTACCAGACTGGATGCAATAATAAAGGTCCCATTAAGTCTGTTCATGGTTTGCATCTACATAGCTAAAATAAACTTCAGAAGCACGTGTGACTCACAACCCAGCATGCATCAAAACAAGCCATGTCCTGTTTCTCTATACACTTATGTTGGCTTGAATGTATTTTAAAAAATGTTATGCAAGCATAAAAATAAAGCAGAGGAGAAACAATTCTGAAATTGTTAATAATTTAAAATTTCTGTATATAACACATACTCTTGGTAACTGTGAAACTATAAAGGTCAAAGAAGAAAAATCCTGTTACTACCAGACCAAGATGGACCCAATAGCTGAATGCAGTTGTAAATCTTTTTTCATTTCCTTTATGTCTCCTCTACTTCTTAGAGGTGACAGAGGTGCTGTTGACCTTTCAGAGCAATAGCTGTGGTCCACACGCATAGCCGTGCAGTGAACTTGTGACCTCGAACCCTTTAACTCATCGATACTGCATGTGGCTCCATTTGAGTGTTTCTCATCCCCCACGAGTCAGGTGACTGTTATAAATGTCTGTTTGAAAAATGGAAACTAAATTGAAGTAATAAATACAACAAAGTGTCAGAAAGTAGGTCGGAGCCCTCGAACTGAAGCCAACTGTGGCATCAGTTGCTACAGCAAAGGAGCAACGCATCTGATGTTGAAATCTGATCTCAGGATCATAGGAAATCAGAATTCTAACACTTATGCAAGTGTGTATTGTGCACCTTGTTAACAGGTGCACTGCTCAGTGATTTCATGCAGGCCACAAAACAGAATATGATCTATTGATGGATTCTCCAGTTATTAACAAACGCATAAAAGTGCTCTGAGAATAAGCAGGGCATTTATGAAAGCCATCTGCAGGTCTCTCTGATGTGAGCTTCCAGTGTAACCAGCAATGTGTTGAAAGGCATAAAAATAAATGTTGAATCATACAGATAATAGTGGAACATGGTGGCCCCATAAATGGTTTCTCACAATAGCAGATGTATTTATTATATTCACCAGGTTCTAAAGCATATATTCTTGTTTCAAGCTAGAAGATCACTAAGCAAAAAAAAAAAATAAAAATCAGATGTAGCTGTTTTTCAGCACACTCCTGCAAAGAGGACATGGCAGCAAACATCAGAAATTTAAGAGAATTGAATGAAGGCTTAAAATACAAAATATGCTGGATATGTAAAAGGGTAGGGTATTCACTAGGGATCGAGCTACAGAAGTTCCATCTGTAAGCCGGACTGTGCCGAATTTCTGGTTCATGTTGAAGTCCTAAGGATCTGTGTGGTGGGCCAAGTGTAAGTACTAGTACGGTATGGAGAAACATGATGTTGACTTCACAAGGATGGCACTGTCCAACAATGTAAAAGTGGATAAAAATAGTAGTGTGGGCTGCTAGATGATGAGAAAAAGTCCTTATTCACCCTGGTAAATTTAAAAGGCTTGAAATCACATTTTTCTACATCTGAAAATATATCTCAGATTTGGCACATATTACGTTATTTAAAACATCACTGGAACACAAAGTAATAAAAGCTGCAGCTCAGTCCTGAGCTGGTGACAAGGTTTATGTTTGTGTGTATTTAATGTAGAAAAGTTGTCCCTGTTAACCCTAAAGGTTGCATACACATGCAAATTTTGAAGCATTTCTTTGTGCGCATGAATTGAAGTAAAGCAGCCAGAGAATTTTACTCAGGGCAGTATACTCAGACTACCATCCATTTCCTGCATAAATTCATACCGTGCTTTTTACAAATTCACTTGTCCTACATTTCGGCCACAGTTAAATGATGTTTCTTGGTTTATTTTTAAAGGCAGGGATTTAAAAAAAAAACACATCCAGATTATGCTTTGACTGATGTGTATAAGACACCACACGTGTGCTGCCGGTGTTTTACCCAAATGTCTAGGAGGAGGCAGTGAGGTTGAAGCTGAGCCACACTGACTAACCTCACACTGCTCTGTGCCTCCCGGCCTTTCCAGCAACAGGGCTCTCTGCATCGCTAACTGATTCCACTGACTGTCTCATGGCATAACTGTGTTTCTGAGCGAGTTTTCCACTCTGCGGTTGACTCTCGCATTCATTCAGACTGCTGCTCCGTCAGGCCTGACAGCAGTACGGGGAAATCAAATGTCATACTCACAGTTCAGGTGCTGACATGCTCTTTTCCATTAGTAAAGCCCTGCACTATGGGGCTACCCATTATGAAGTTGTTATTAGCGGTTATTACTTGCAGTATTACTTTTTGTCATGTCTTTGTTTCTGAGAAATAAAATGCATTTTCAGAGCAGTTAGGAAAGGCTACCTCAGTCATATTATTTACGAGACTATTACATAAGCCACACGCACACACAAACACACACACACACACACACACACACACACACACACACTCACTCACATATATATTTTTTTCTCATCATCCAGCAGCCAACGCTACTATTTTTATCCACTTTTACATTCTGGTGGATAAGCAAGCAGTGCCGTCCTTGTGAAGTCAACCTCATGTTCCTCCACACTGTATTAGTACTTACACTTGGTCCACCACAAAGTCCTTAGGACTTTGGACACATATATATATATATATCTCCAAAATCTCTAGTGGCCTATGTAATACTCTCGTAAATAATATGACTGATGTACTGTTATATATAAAACTGCTTTCCTAACACCTGTTGTGTATCCGAAAGGTATGGTGTAGTACACAACAGTTAGTTAACCAAATCAGATTGATCAGATTTATTATGTATTAATGACTTTCTAATCAAATTTGGATTTCGATATTTCTGAATAAAATTTTCAGTGACTCACTTCTCATGTGAATGCAGCTGCTACCAGTCAGAAAATGTTCTAGGTGCTGATAAATATAGGCCAATTAATTAAAAAATATGAACTTATTCCCCTAAGGTCTCTCTATATAGCACTTATAAATTTTGCCAATACACTTCAAGCAAAGTTTCAGGTGACAATCTTCTTCTTACAAGCTGCATTTTTTATTTAGATATATTTTATTTAACAACAAATTTACTTCAGACATTTCTCATATCGCATGCAGTAAAAGTGGAAAGAGAGCTTGTGTGAGAATTAATTGCAAAATGTACCTTTGAAATTTGGTCTTATTCGAGCATCGTAGCCCGATGTTCTGCCCATTAATTTGTCCAGGAAGTCAGAAGGGGACATGGTCAGTGATGACCCTCTACCCGATGATCTAAAGTCATATTCCTTGGCATATATCTCCCTGGAGGAAACAAAACAATAAAAAAAAAATTACAATAGCGATCAGCAAATGTGGTAAATAACATCTGCTCCAGTGTGTAATGGCAAAAAAAGCATATTTCTCCTTTGAATCTATACATTTGATAGAAGAGGAATAGGAGAGAAGTGTTGTGTGTGTGTTTTAAAACTATCTTTCAGATCTTGATTCAAGAGAATGTACTATTTTGTAAAAGAAATGCACCTTAATACTGTAGTTTAACAAGCAGAAATGTCCCATTAGCCATTTGTAAATTGGTTTATTGCACATTAGGTGCTTTGGATTCAAACCGTGACCTCATTTCCCTTGACAACACCCACATAATGGATGTCGTCCACGGTTCTCGTGAATTTCTCTCCCGAAGAAGCCTCACGTCGGCATGTACGTGTCTACAGATGACTCTCTTAGTGCAGAATTGTCATGAGTTGGGAGGATTAACCGCGAGGCGCTCGAATATGCAATGTGTGCACCTGTCCGATGCACAGTGATTCCTGCACTCATTCAAGTTGACTGAACCCCCCTCACCCTGACACTCACACGTGCATCTCCTGCCATTCGACCATGACGGGATAGAAGCTCAACAGTTCCCCCAAAATCACCACCACAGCCCCAAAGCTACCGAAAGCAAGTGTGAAGCGCAGTTCATAGCAGCAGCCCCTTCATTCTCTTCATCTGCCGAACATCTTTCCAAGCAGTCCGACTGGTCCGAGTTCAGAGCTAACATCCACTAATGTATGCTGCGTTTTATACAACAAATCTGAAAGAACATTGCTTGGATTCCCTGGATACTTGGCATTAACAAAGGAAAAGGTTTAATAAACATTTTAAAAAATGGCAAATAAAGTAAATAGCAGTATGTGCATTTATATGTTTATATTAGTGAACTGGCTTTATGTCTAATTTATGTATTTATTCAAATGACGCTGCAATTGCAAGTATTGCTTTGTGTTGGTCTTTACATCAGTTGGTCACAGACTCTCCGGTCACTTCAGTCCGGGGTTCCAGCACTATCGCTCACTACACAGTACGACAGATCCGCTCCTTTCACCGTAAAAAAACGTTATTTCTGTAAGCGTCTCTGGAAAGACTGCAAGTAAAACCCAGATAACTTTTCCATGTCTGCATGCCTCCCGCGAGCCGCACGTACCTGAAGTTGCAGGTGTGGAGGAAACATACGCACAGGGCGGCAAGCACGCGCGCGCCGGGGCCACGCATTCCTCCAGATGTGGCGCTTTCGCTCACGCTTCTCGGCTCTTTTCCATGCGGGACGCAGCTCCGGCCAGCGGTGCAAGAGGGCGCGTCTCTGCCCGTCTGTCTAACGTGTTCTCGCGCGCGGCCGGGGACGAGCACGAGCACGCGGCTCCCCAGTTCTTAGGATCATAGCTGAGTTTGTGCTGAGAACCGACAGCAGGAATGAGCTACCGCGGCGGGAGACGGTTTCTAAGAACATAAACTGCGAGGTGCGGAATCATCTTCGCTTCCTCGGAGAAATAAGGTAACTTAGATATTGGCACGTGATTAGTTAAAACGCCACAGCGTGGAGCGCGAGCTCAGCCGCGGCTCGCTTCCCCCGCGAACAGGAACGCGATTAAAGAATGTCCCCAAAATAATCATTTAAGGAAGAATTCGGGTTCAACGGTGAATATTTCAGAGAAGAAATAAGCTCATTCCCCCTGTGGGCTGAGACGTGCGCCTCAGCTCCTTTGATTCATTTCAGCATTTGGAGAGCGCCGGCTACGTGTGCGCGCAGGCGCTGGGGGACGACGCGGGGACGTGCCTGGATTCTCAACGCGCCTAAAAAAAGAGACTTACTACAAAACAAAGGCGTGTGGTCGTTTAAACTGCCCCGATGTACGTATCCATTAGTGCAAAGAATGTGTTTAGTTCACGTCTCAACCGGCAGTGTGTTTAAGGTTGCAGCCTTGTGAAGTAACCGTTCCTGGGTCGAAAGTGCCTTGCTGTTAAAATGGCTAAAGCTTCTTCAAGTTGCTTGTCTGACACTGTAACTGACCTTGAACAACGGTGCCAGCGAAATATTTATCATTTAAAAACATCTGTTTTAGAACCCGTGGTTAACCACTCCGCCTGGAGAAAGTTAAGGAACATCACACCAGCCTACTCTTGCCATCCCTTTACAGCACGGACACATTTTTGTACCTAATAACATCATCTTTATCGAGATACAGTATGAGGAAAATACTCATCCCTGTGGAATTTCTCAGAACCGGATATACAATAGACTGGTGCAGAAAATATGATTGAATTTTGAATAGTAATATCTGTATTTAATGTACTTTTTACAGTTTATATTGCACATTTGATCTATGTAAGTTGTTGGGAAAGGGGAAAGGCAGCTGATAAGAGGACTGCATCTCAGCAATCGAATTACGCTCATGCAAGGCAAGCAAAATTCGACACGTTCAGATAAGTAAATGTACAGTGCATAGACTAAGGAAATCGATATGCACAAAAGTAAGAGCGCAAGGGAGCACTTAGATCGGATTTCTTTTGTCTATTAATATCTGGCATGTACTATATTTACTAACGGTGACTCTTAGACCGTTTAATTTAGATACAATAGCGGGATGCATCTGGGAGTGCATTGGGTACCACGGTTGCCCTGGAAACAGACTAACCACATCGCTGGGGATGCAGAATTCTCCTAGCCCTGTACTCTCTCGCTCGCTCTCTCTCTCACCCGCGCACACACACACACACACACACACACAGCTGAGTCTAACGGTGTACAACTTACTCAAGTCTTAGTCTACATTTTACCCTCCTAGTTTTAACTCCAAATGTATCTGCATGTCACAATTGTATTAAAAAAGTATCCGCTCCGGCACTGTCGCTACCCGGTTTGTTGCTGATACATAGGTATTTACTTGTTACTATGTTTTCACAGCATAATACATCGCCGGACCCCTGAAGGATGGCAAAATGGGTCAAAAGTTACTAAAACAAACATTACAAGTTCTTAATTAAACTTATGGTTTTATGGTTATGAAAGGTGTTCCTGAAAAAAAATATATAGTATTATAATATGATTATATTTTCTACATTCTATGTGTGTCTTTTCTTGTCTCCTGCAACTGCTGAAATACAATCTACAATCGTATATGTACAGTTGCCAATATATATTTCTCTCTGATAAAGTCTTGTGAATGTATAAACAAAAACTTTCTTTATTTGTTTTATTCATCTGTAGCTGATGCAGGTTTAGTGACCACAATCGACGTCATAGCGGCAGAATTAGTGCCCCTCAGGCCAGATTAATAGAGTTTTCTATTAAGTTTATTTGAAAACAGACCTGTTATATGTTGCACTGTTGTACGACCCACTTCATGGTTCATTATGGCATCTTATAGTGGGACCCACCTGCTGCAAACGTTATAAAGTTAACAAATATCTAACTGAAGAAAGTTTCTCTGAATATATTTTTATTCATCAAGGCAATTTATTTATCCATTGATGTTTCCATTCCATTTTATTTTATGAACATGCTCACCATTAAAATAAGTCTATTTGTATGGTTTCTTGGTGCTGACTTAGAAAAGATCTAAGGCTGGGATTGCTATTTGTCAGATAGTTGTGATCATGTACAGTTCAAATGCATGACCCCCTGCAGGGCCACCAAGCAGCTTCCAGCTCCAGAACTACTGAACTGTCCCATGAAGCGCGGGAAAGTGGCACCCTGGAAGCCACTTCTGCTCAGGAAGGGGCATGAACTGGATTCAGGTGACTTTAATCCAGCCCATGCCAGCAGGTGGAATATAGAAAACACAGCAGCACTGAGAGTAGAGAAAAGGAGTCAATTTCATGGACTATAAACAGCCCAGTAGGGCTTAGTCTAGTGAGGTCCTCAACACTGGGACATTTGGAATACGCTCGAGCTGGGCACAAGACATCATCCTCAGCCCAGTTCATGAACAAGTCTGGCAGATAGGCAGATAGTAGTTAGACCTAATGTTTCTTGGCTTGGAGGTCTGTGGTTAAAACCCCCCTTCTTGCTATAGCAGAGTAGAGCTTGGCACTGACCCAGGATTGATTACTGAGCTGTATTAATGGGTAACCCATTGTTAGTCGCTTAACACCGTCAGCTGTTTTTGGAGAAAAAAAGTGTCAGCAAAATAAATGTAAGGAGCAACTTGCACCACTCTGCTGCCTGATCACTTGCCATCCAGTCCTTGGGAGGAAAATGGTGTTATTTAAAGTTTTTGCACCTTGTTGTTATATATCTTGTGTTAAGCGGTCATGAGTGTGAATTTCCCTCTAGGGATTAATAAAGTTCTGCACTGTCCTATCCGTGACCCTGACAAGGACAAGCAGTTAAGGATAATGGCAGGCTGGCTGGCCTATCCAATCTCATCTCATCCTATCCTATCTTATCCTATCCTATCCTATCCAGAAAGGAGTAGCAAATCCCTTTGCTTTTTGTTATGATGTTTGAGTATTTTCTTGCCCCATGTCATTTACTAGATGATTTATACAGGGGTATAGTGAAGTCACTTACTTTCCAAATTACAACGTCACAGACACATTAACAGTAAGAGCTGGTGGACAATGAGAATGCTGACAGTGGGATTTTGTAAATGATGCCTTAATCATACCTTTGGAATGGATCTGCATGTAGCTTCTTCTTTTCCAAAGGAGCATAGTGGGATGGAGTTGCCTCCTTTGTGCATGGGTGCTGCAGAGCAGCTCAAAGACAGCTCTCCTCTGACAGCCTGTTGCTGTTACTTTCCAGCACCTCACATGCTCTGCATGGCAGAATTTTATTACTGTGCATATTATCAACATCATCATAATCGCACACAGCAGAAGAAGCAGATGAGGTGAATTTAGTGCATTATAGATTCAGTGGGCAGTCTTCTGAGAAGTAGTTGTCTTCAGTGGGTATTGTTTATGAGTGACAGAAATTGATCAATTTATGTTCTAGTTACTTCAGTGATACTTATTGATGGTGTATTTTGTAGCCCAGATTCCTCTGATGGTGTGTTCTGTTGTTTTTCTTTTTTCTAAATGGAAAAATGAATGCATTTTTGTGGCTTTTATGAGTCATTACTGTGTATAACAAAGGAAACTCTGCAACACTGGAAAATTGTTATTCCTTGCAACCAAACAAAATGGTAATCAATCTTCTTCTTCCTTCTGGAAGTGTCACATTCCTTTACTAATGAACTTGTTTTCATGATGAATTATGATTTAATTAAACTGTTAAAATGCAAACAGGGTAATATGGGTTGCATTTGTCATACAAAGCATGCAAGTATGACAGCAACTGTTTCAGCTTCTCATACTGAACGCTTTTCTGTCCGGCAAATCGTGTTGTGGGTTTCGGTATTCACAAGTTGGAAAACAATAGAAATGACCTTTCTCAAGGGTGCAGAACCCTTCCTTTGACTTGATCCATTAACATACATTTTCATAACTTTCAAGTTATTGTTCTTCATCGATGTACACAACACTTCTAAAGTTTAAACTCTACAAATGGTTGGAAGTTTCTTCTGCAAAGGCACCACCCAGGAGCCCTGGTTTGTCTATGTTCAGACCATCTGCCATCGGTGGTGTGACACCATTACTTGCTCCTGCCAAGGCAGTGCTTAATTGGTCAAGCACGTCTTATAAGCAGCAGCCTGGAGTTTTAAGTGGTGGGCAATTAGGGGTTTGAGACTTGTTCGACCAGTCACAGCTGAAGGTGATGGGTTCTCTGCTAAAGGACAGGAACATAGCTTCACTGCCCTGTTGAGCAGCTTTTTTTTTCTCCAACCCTTGACATGTTGATCATTTGGAGAATAACACAGTTTATGGATATGAGCTACTTAATCCATACATCTCGATAGCACACAAAGTCTCACCCAATTAACTTTGAAAAACAAATTTACTGTGATGTATATACTGTATGTGGACAGATTTTATGAGCAAGTAAATTTATCGTATGCATATAAACTTTGACACAAATAGAAATGGAAGAATAATGTGGTGCAGAAATAGTCATTATGTAAAAATGCTCTGGAAGGTTCTTTTGCAGAAGGGATGCTAACCCCATTCCCAAATGTGACTGACCAAAAGGCCTTCCACCCAATAAATCATTACCCTATAGTTCAGATAAGGAGTTAAATAATTCACGGGAAAGCAAATTTACTCCCTGCTAAAAAGATTGAAAAACAACAGTCTTTTACATTCAGCAGAATAATTCCTGCATATTCTTGTCACATGTTTGAATCTAGGATGTTTCTTTAAAATCTCCAATTTACATCTTCATTGCCACCAACATAACACATCAGTATTTCATTTACCTCTTTGCTGAAAAAGTCTGTCCTTCATAGAAAGATATTTAGGGACAATTTCTGCCACAGTTAACTTATATTAAAATCAGCCAGTGGAGCACAGCAGAAATTTTATGTTTACTGATATTTGGAGTATAGTTCAGTGGATGTGATGACTGACAAGTTATAAAAGACTAGGATTTCTGATAAATGAGTCTAATTACCAAGGCACTCAGTATGCCAGGGTTCCAGAAGCATCCAAAAGACCATCTTCACAAATGGACATACTGTGATGGTAGACACTCAGGGTTGAACGCACGAGCGACATTACTTAAACTAATAATGAGTTCATTATTTTAATCTCTGTTTAGTCACCATCAACTACAAATGGAAAATAATAATTTTGAAGGCAATAAAATGCTGCCTTCAATCTAATGCTGTAAAACCCACCATGTTTTGGCTATGACGTTTTTGTTTTTTCTGTGATAATGATATTTATTTAACCGATTTTTTTTACAAGACAGTCTACTCAAAAGTTAAAGGTTTTTTAAGAAGACGCATAGGCTTGTTAGAAGCACAAGGGACTAGCTCACTACAGAGATATTCATACAGGTGGCATGTCTTTGAAACCCTGCCATACCATCTTCACTATTCCACACTGGGAACAAATAGCCAGATGTGGGCTGCAGTTGGTTCTGCAGTCAAGAGAAGATGCTTATATTGGTCCAGATCATTAGGTAGGAATGTCCCGAGACTTTAACAGCATGGGATGTTAGTAGGGCCCTTCTGTTTATGAATTGTGGACCAGCTCAGTGAGATGCCCATTTAGCCATCAGCCTCTGTTTTCCTTGACTGGTTGGCTGCACTGTTTGCACTGCACGTAACTCACAACAGTTTTCTCAGTCTGAATGTATTTTTTTAAACTTTAATACAAAATCAGTTTTAGAATTTGAGCAGAGCCTAATGTCATAACTGTACAGTGTTAGAATGAAATCTCAATTTAATCTCTGGCTTTTGAAAGGAAATACGGCACTTATCTATCACAAAAGAACTGTGATTACAGCATTTTATGTTTGATGGACTTCCTTTTGAAGATGCTGAACTGACAGCAACTTTGACTCCACAGTGTCCAGTGCATTGTGCGCAAACAGTGCTTCCTGCAAAGCATTCTGAGTTGCCCTCTCCTGTAAAGCGGGTTGAGGACATGGCGCCAATGTGGAATTCAGACCTGCCATTCAAACGTCCCCTAATCAGCAGTGACATTTTAGCTGCGACAGAAATTTTCCTCATCACCAAATGTAAGAGTAAACATGTCGCCCTTGTGTGTTCACAAGCTCTTAACATGATCTACCAGTGTTAGCCCCAACAAAGAGGAATTTACACTAATGGAACTGTTTCCTTTCTTAGAAAGCATGCATTCAGGTCAATCATGATTCCATGTATACCGCCTTCTCTCATGGGCGGGATCAGGCACCAGAACAAGTACTGTGATGCATTTCTCAATCCATGCTTAACCCTGAAATGAGATCAGGCCCCTTTTTCCATCTGGCTGCTCTGATCCAAACATATCTCCACACTATGCTGCTGGAATGAGAAAGTGCCAGAATGACATCCGGATTCATCCGACTTTCACCCGGGTGAATGGCATTGCCATGCATTTCAGTAGAAGCCGCACAGTATTTGGCAGCCCGATGAAGTGGCTCTGACTTCTGCGGACATCTGGAGCCGATCTTGGCAACATCTAGTTTAGGGCGTAAAGAATCCATGAATTATATACAGTATGAGAAGTGTGGGGTTGAGTTCAGTCATCGTAGAACATGACTTGAGCAAGAGCACTATGGGGAAAGTCCTCATAGAGAGGAGTGTTGGCCGTAATGTCTTACGGTAACATCAGTCTCCTACTGTCAGCCTGAGGAATCCACCCGGAAATCCTATCCCTTCACAGCTGCTGTCTTGCCTTTTTAGAGAGAAGCAAGGAAGTCTAATGTGACTAATGCACAAAGCAAGATGTGTCATTGTTTATTCTGCTCAACGATACATGGAACATCAGTGCCAGGAGTAAGAATTGTCACCTTTTTTCATTATTTGCATCTGCAATTTGAACACATGCTCATTTATCAAGAGTTGTTCAGGATGAAGACCATAACTGGTAACACTCTGAAGGGAGATCGAAGCGTCCAAATTATTCTGAAAGGCAGATCGACAGACCTGCCAGCTGTGATCAATCCCTAACCTTCCTGTCATGGCTGTTGCCTCTGCTTTGCTCTTTGTCTAATATGCATTCAAGAAGATATGTTTAGCTCTTTTGGCCTTTGAGTAACGGATCTGTGGGGTTTACTCATCCTAGCCTTTCAAAAACAAGTTAAATATACTGGAAAATGTGAATGTGAATTTCAGGCCCATTCACATGGAAAGGTGGCTCTAATTAAATCTGTGTTGCAAACTCTGCCTATTAAGTGTTATCTTTAAATTATACCCGTGTCTTCATCACAGCTTTCAGCAATGGAACTTTTCTCACTTCAGACACATGCAGTGTAATTGCAGTTGCAAATTTATCTGTAATTTTCCATAATTTATTGCCCAAGAAATGAAGGAGCTTAATTAAACTGTTACGTTTAACTGAGGCTGGATAATATATTCTAGTTTAATAAGAAAGTGAAAAAAAAATTGTGACTCAGTTCTCTTAAAATATCTTCAAAACTACATTGCAGAAGAAACTGTTCCTCACTTAATGACAAATAGGAACCACTAAATAATCAAGAGTATTGCTTATTTTTATTCACTGTGTTTTAAAGCTTAATCCCACTATAACTACTGTACATTTTAATTTTATGCAAAATGTGTTGTCATACACAGTATGCTGAACTTGCACCATCACTGTATAACTAAGAGTATGAATAAAGAATGACCTTTATGATTAGCAGTTTGCTACTCTGATTCTGACACTATTTTGCCAAGAAGTAAAAAATAAAAAACAATAAAATGTTAAGGAAATCATCTTGGAGCCCCTGGCAATGTGTTTATCAGTCATCTTTATGCTCTGAATGGTGTGTCACTTATTGTGAAAAGTATCTGCTAAATGAAAAAATGTGAATATATGTGTATGAACCTGTGACTTCCACATCAAAAATGAGACAGTTTTCACATTTACCATTTTTTATACCCTTCTGGTTCTAATTTTACATCAGTGCTTACTTGATCTGTGCAAAAAAAATGTATTTATGTTGCTCCTAAACAACAAATAAGACCGGATCTATCAGACCAGAGGGTTGCAATTGAAAGGATCGAATGAAGCCAGACTTCACCGTGAAGGTCATTCAGCAGGATCTTGTTTTTTCTGTGGTATAAATGTATTTGTAGATATTGATGCTTTCTGAACTCACATATTTTTTCTGTAGGGTGTGATAGAGGTTATACAATCAATACGAGCTCTCCTTTAATATGCACTTCCTCAGAAACACAGCCAGAACAGTTATACGCTCAATCGGTCACTTTCATTAACTGTACACCCTTGTCAG
Source organism: Arapaima gigas (assembly GCA_900497675.1). Taxonomy (NCBI): domain Eukaryota; kingdom Metazoa; phylum Chordata; class Actinopteri; order Osteoglossiformes; family Osteoglossidae; genus Arapaima; species Arapaima gigas. The sequence goes on along the minus strand of UFQX01000004.1, from coordinate 326,075 downwards.
GGTCACAGAAGTCCAGAGCTTATTCTGAAAGCTTCTTATTTTGATTTGAAATAGATATGAACGGTTTGCTGCAGTAAGTCTTTTGTTTATTTTTGTCATTTTCAAACCAGCAAGTTATACAAATGAATGTTAACAGCCTGCTCAGTTTCACAATGTAGGTTCTAAACCGATACATTTTTTCCCCATGTTAGACATTCACAGCATAACACTGAAATCGGAAAAAGCCCTCATGACAAACGTGGTAAATACAATAGATTCTTTCAATTTCATGGTACTAGGTATGATCATTAGATTATTTGGAAAGTAAATTTTTGTTTTATGTGCAACAGAACATTAGAGGATTTCACTTGCAGTTTTAAAAAATTAATTGGGCATGACTGATTAATTTGTTTCTGATTTGCATGATTTATGAATTGTTTCATTACTTTTAAATAATGTTTTCCTCAGAATTTTCTACAGTTCTTTCAGGGTACTGGCAAATGTTAAATTTTAGCTAGGTACAGGTTTCTGAGTATGGGCCATGCAGCTACAATTAAGGATGACCAAATCCATGGAGTTGTCACAAACTGTCACCAGTTAGCAAAATCATGCTGAAATCATGTTTACTACTGTGTGCCCACCCAACAGTGGTGATGAGGTGAGGGTCTCATCTGTTCTCCACGTTTCTGCAACATTTTCTGTCTGATAAGTGAGATAATGTTGAACAAGTCACATTCAGAGGGCAGATGCCAGGTGTCACAGAATCAGTTTAACATCATGTATACAGTCTCTGTCTACTGGCCTTTATTTCAAAGAATACTAAATTACATTTCAGGTTTTATTTATACAGCCCAAAAAAGTTGTATTTTTAAAAAATGAACGGCAGCGGTTAGCGACGCCCTTAAATCAAATGACAGTATTATTTAGAATGACATTACTATTTACAATCAAGCAGCCACTATAAATTCACTTTTGTTATTGATGAATGGGGTCCTGCCCAAAAAGTTGCCATGGCAACACAGGATGGGTTTGTCGAATCTGACATTGACAAAGCCCATTTGATGTAAGCATTACAGTTTCAGTGTCGCGTGGAAATTCCCCAGATTTGTTACATTTTTTTGTCTAAAGGCTAAGCCTTTATTTAGAGGAACTATTGTAGTGTGGCGGATATTACGGCTCTTTCTCAGCCAAAGTACATTCCAAAGTGCCAAATGAGAGGATAGTCAGTCTCAGTCTCAAAATTGGCTGCCTTTGAACTTTATTTTCTTGTCATTAATGATGGTTTCCAGTAAAACATATGAACGCATCGCTATGGTTTTTGTGCAGTTAATAAATAGTCAAAATGTCATTTTAATGTTTTAAGATAATGGTGAGGCTTCTGCAGCAGAAACAAGTTTACTATAAATTTAGACATTTTCGCAAAGTGATTACAATGTTTAATTACAGGGTTTAAATTCTAATCAATTTTCAATCATTTCCCCATCGATATATTTTGTCCTGGAGTTACTCAAGGTAAGTGCCTTGCTGATTCTCCAACAGGGGGTGGGGTTCAAATTCAGGCCCAGGAGGGGCTCCAACTATGACGTTATCAACTACCTTACACGATTAAGGGATGCTGGTTACAAATTAACCAAAAATACAATGCAAAACATGTAGACACATACACACAACACAAAAAGTTAATGAAGTTGTTGTCACCTTTCAGATCCTTCATCCATTTAGAGGCCCAAGGATTAAATTTCCAAATACTGTAAATGCATAAAATTTCTCTTCATCTTGGAGAAGCAGGTAGTATAGTGGTAGTTCCAATCAAAATTACCCTGCATCCTAAATTCACAAAATGTTTGCTTTACAGAAAATTATAAGCTAAATAAGTAAATATTAATTATGAAGGAGTAGTCATATTTTGCACACTGAGAAGAATTACAGTACTGTGCAAAAAGTCTTAGGCACCTGTGGGAAAAATGCTATGAAGTAAGGATGGTTCCAAAAATAATGCCATGAATACTTNAAGGTAGAGGTTGGTAGGTTCTTCCAAACATTTTGAGGAACTGGCCACAGTTCTTCTGCAGACTTTGACTGTCTCTGCATGTCCTCCCAGACTGACTTGATCATGTTGAGATCAGGGCTCTGTGGGGACCAGACCATCTGTTGCAGGATTCCTTCTTTTTGCTCAAGATAGTTGTGTATGACTGAGATTGGGTGTTTGAGGTCATTCTCAGGCTGCAGAATGAATTTGGGACCAATGAGAAACCTCCCTGATGGTAGATAAGAATCTACCTGTACTTCTCAACAGACACTGAAGTTGCATGCCTAAGACTTTTGCGCAGTACTGTATATAAAAATTTTGTTGATTTCTTAAAAGTCTTTCTTACAGTTCTACTTGTGACAGACAACCACACTATATCCAGACTCAATAAGGAAATATATAAGTAAATAAGCTCAACTGCTGTAAATAAATATTTACAGCAGTTGAGCTTATTTACTTATATATTTCCTTATCGAGTCTTATCATTATCCGCTTAATCCTGGGCAGGATTGTGGCAGCCTGGAGCCTTTTCCGCAATGACGGGGTGCTAGACCATAAAACTCTCCTTAGATGGAACGTCATTGTAGAGTGGACACACATCTACAGATACTACAGACAATTTATAGTGACCAATTATCTTGAAACACATGTCTTTGGACAGTGAGAGGAACGAGAAGCACCGGGAGGAAGCCCGCACAGATACAAGAGGAACATGCAAACTCTACACAGACCAAGCTGGTGATCCTCACATTCCAGCCAGCCCACTGAGCCACTATGCTGTCCTATTTATTTATTTATTTGTTTGTTGGTTTAAGTTGAAACCTTAGCAGAAAATTTAACTTATGTTATAAATTAGCTTTCTAAGCTAATTTATCCACAGCTGAAATGCTAGTTTGACTTAAGTTTGTTCACAGGGAGCAAATGTAGTTTGTACCCTCATTAGCTCACCTGTTTATATAAACACTGTAATAATAAAAAAAATTATTTTACTTTTTTCTCTCCTGTTATGTCTTCGCGACTCATTTTGACTTAGACCTTAAAATTTGTACATGAATCACAGGTGGCAAATTTAACAAAGTTTGTCAGTTACAACAAGACAGACTGTTGTGGCCATTACCTCATCTTCTGACCACATTATCTTGTTCAGCATAGTTAAAAGCCTTATTATTTGGGTTTTTGCATGTATAAGTTAATTATAATTAAGTAGCGGATACTGGCTCGACTGAATGCACGACAGCATAGAAATACGATGCCAAGTTATGCATGGGCAAGCTTCATGCTCTGTGAGATTTACACAGCTGCTTTCGTAACACACTGCTGATTCATCTGTCACTCCGCCACCTAAAGCTGTCTCGTAACGCCACGAGAAACAATCCGGGCTCCTTTATCATCTGCAGACCATTTTTAGGGCTCGGGCCTGGACTGCAAACACCATTGCCATGGCAACATCAGCAAGACATACACTGATAAGGGGATTGGGGTTCTGACAACAAATTAATTCTCACAGCTCTACATGTTTCTACTGGTGAGTGCAATTAAATGACGCCAAAGTAATTAGGGTTCGAGTTCCGGTCAGAAAACCAATGTGTGTTGCATGAAGTCCGTCTCTCTTAAACACACACACACACACACAAATTAAACACATTTCATCTCTGTTCCAGTACAGCCTTTGGCTAACCTGGCCCAGCACTGAGAAAATCAACTTTTGATTTAAGAGGCTGAGAGATTGTTGAAATTGCTTTGTTTCTTTTCTATTCTCGCTACTTTACGTCACAAGCAGTCACGCGCAATCATTGCACCGACAGCAAATGAACATGAAGGGACATTATGAAATCGTTTTCACCCCCTGCACAGCCATTTAAAACAAATCAGATGGTGGAGACTTCATTGCTTTGTCTGTAACAGCTAATATGTTTCTGCTTCTCCAATTAAAAAAAAAAAAAAAAAACATGGCACAATAAGTGAATATGAAGCAGTTCTGAAATGAAATATCAGTTTCAGAATGTGGGTTTTGCATAAGCAGTGTGTCAGTCAGAATGTCTAACCTCTTGGTCCACTCGTGTTTCCGTTCAAATTCCCAAGCGTGATCCTTGCAGCTATAAAGAATAAAAAGCCACCTGAAAAAGAACCATTAATGATGCCGAATCATACCTTTTCAACTGTTTTTTTTGTCCTTGATATTGAGGTTGCAAATTCTAAATATCCTACAAAGGACTGGCATCCCATTCAGAGTCCAACCCTGCTAGCCCAGTACCTTGCAGTTCCCGGGGATGTCTCTGGACCACCACATCCCTGACAAGGACAAACGGATGATAAAAAGTGAACGACTGAGACAGTGTGAATTTTCCAGTATATGCAACTCAAAATCTTTGATATGATATAAACATAGAATATGAGTGAATTTTACATGTTGACAGATTTAACTATTTGAGTTAGAGCTTTGTATAGTTAGAATGCTTGGATGATACTGCCCTGAGGTATGTGGGATGCTGGTGTGGGATCTTTTCATTATGAGAGTACAATGGTGCTGTGGAGGTTCGAGTGGCCCACTCATCTCCAGTAATGGCTTAAGAGAGACCTTTCACAGACAATCACCTCTGTATCCCAAGAGAGCTGCATGAGGTGTTCCAGACAAGCAAGCTCCTGTTTAATCAGTGTCAATGGAACATGGTGAAGAACGTATTGAACTGCATTCCAATGATTTTATTTTTTGTGCCGTGACTTCAGCAGCACATTAAATATAAGCTTAGCATGTTTTGCATCCAAATTCGTCACTGTACAAGTGCTGTCATTTGGTAAATATGACCCAACGAACTCACTCTCTCATTCCGAATACAACTGATGTACAAGGTGCAAGTGAATTCTCAGCTGTACAAATCCGAGTAATATTTAAACCTTTTCCGCTCTGACACAGAGACACAAACAAACTAGAAACAATAACTAGATGACAAAAATTTGCATTGTGTGCATTTTCTCTTCCTTTATTTGCATGAGTGTGAAAAACACCTCCTTAGAACTTGATAAACTTATGCATCATCCTACATTGGCAGGATGACAACACTCTGCTCCTCTTTTCTAATTAAACTGGCTCCCATGTGAAAATGATGACACCTTGCAGTGTGGGAGCTCACTAGGTGGGCTGAGGAGGGTTTAATATTCAGTCCACTTCTCCCAGTATTCAATTTCAATTTGATTCAAACACATAGTAGGTTGTTATATTACTTTGAGCATATTGGTTATTCGGATTTCAAATAGGGAAATGTGATAATGTCTTGGTTCAACCCTGAAAACATTAGCCAGCTGTAGTTATTCAGAATGAGAGACATTTTGTTTGTGCTTTAAAGTCATATTGCATGTTTCCCCAAATATAATGGGTCTAACTTGTTAATTTTCGCTCAGACAGTTACAGTTATCTGTGAAAATGGTTTGACATGATTATAATTTACAGTAGCAGTAGAAAGAGAAGCAACAGAATTAAAGCTATTGGCTGAAGTCTTTTACACTAGACAGTAAACACTTAAAAGCATTTTAAATGCTTAAGATTCATACAATCTGCAGTGAGCAATATTTCACCTTAAATAAGATATTTTTGTCTTCAGACAGGTAAAAATCCATTCCAGAATTAAATCATTAGCATATACAACTGAATACAATTTAAACTTTGTTTCAATTTATGTATTGATTTATTTGTTACTTTTTTATTGCAACAGTGGCTCACAAAAACATGGAGACAAGAACAGCAACACAGAGAAATACAGTACTGTGCAAAAGTCTTAGGCACCTGTGGGAAAAATGCTACAAAGTAAGGATGGTTCCAAAAATAATGCCATAAATACTTATTAATCAATAAACCTTCTAAAAAGTGCAGTAGACAAAAAAACCTCAATCAGATCAATATTTGGTGGGACCACCCTTTGCCTTTAAAACAGCATCAGTTCTCTTATGGAAACTTGCATGCAGTTTAAGGTAGAGGTTGGTAGGTTTTTCCAAACATTTTGAGGAACTGGCCACAGTTCTTCCGCAGACTTTGACTGTCTCTGCATGTCCTCCCAGACTGACTTGATCATGTTGAGATCAGGGCTCTGTGGGGACCATACCATCTGTTGCAGGATTCCTTCTTTTTGCTGAAGATAGTTCTGTATGACTGAGATTGTGTGTTTGAGGTCATTCTCAGGCTGCAGAATGAATTTGGGACCAGTCAGAAACCTCCCTGATGGTATACAAGAATCTACCTGTACTTCTCAACAGACATTGAAGTTGCATGCCTAGCACTTTTGCACAGTACTGTAACAGTTACATGAACTACAGAACATCCATGTGAATAAGTGGATAAGTACCACTGTCCAGCAAAAAGTATTCATAGTATTCATATGAGCTCATCATTTCTACCATCTGTATTTGTTATAATTTTTTACAATTCATTATCAAAACTGATAGTACTGTCTTCAGAATGACTCTGCTCATAGCTTAGCAATTGCTTGAAAGTACAAAATAATAATTTGTTTGCTCTAATGTGTAGTCCCAGAAAATGATTTTCGAAGCTCTACTAAATCAAAATACAGGTTATAGAACGGCTGAAAAGCAGAAATTGACTGCGAGCTATGAAGGTATTTTGAGGAGCAAGATTTTCCACATGCCATGGCACACATCAGCCAGATGCTCGCAGGCTGCCTTTTTGACTCAGATTCTCTTTGTCAGTCTTCCTGAATGTTATCATCATGTTCTGCACCTTACCTTACACTACCTGCTCTTTGCATCTATTTGCAGTGTGTGGGAGTATAAGGGGAAAGAAACAGCAGGTGGTTAGAGACACCACCTGCTACTCTATGGATCTGCATCCAAGTTCTTGCTGCTGCTGCAATAACCTTGATCAGGGTACTTACCCTGATCTTACCATGAATTGAAAACGCCCAGCAATATAAATGGGTTAATAACTGTAAGACACTTTAGAGAAAAGCCTCAGCTAAATGAGTAAATTATCAAAACATTCCACTTAATATACTTATTTTTAACATTAATGAAGTAAATACCATGGGTGGAGTGTCCAGTGCAGGTGGTATTTGGTGGTCTTTGATTGACCAATGTTTCAACAGAACCTCCCCTGCCCCCAACTACCTCCCACTCTGTCTGGACCAGTCTGCCATGTTTACACTGGAGACACATGGATACAAACCCATTTGGCGCTTGCAGATCCGGTAAATCCACAGCTGATGTCTGCATACAAAACAAGCCCATGGCGTGGGTTTCACTTCACTTACCAACTACTGTGCGTGCAACCCAAATATATAATCCATACTTGACTGTTCAATTTGTATGCAAATTCAATTAGTTTGTGCAGAAATGTAAAATCTAAAAATATTTTAAACTCATTTCAGATTAGCTTTAAGAAAATGATTATATTTTTATGGAACATATGCATTTCAAGTGGTTAGGCTAAACATGGGTCTTTCATTCTCTCCAGTGAAATCTGAAACTTGCTCTGTTCGTGCTGAACTAAATAAATCTCTTTGGAAGCTACAAAACACCCCTTTCAGCATCTGCTCAAGTGGGCCAATAGATACAGTACTGTTCTCCTAAGCCTGGGACAGGCTGGGACCTGGGACATTTTTGGACTGTAGCAGGTTCTGCCATTTAAATAAGTTTAAAAATAGGTATTGCTATTAAACAATTCTGAAATGATGTGCATTTTCAAAAGACACTTGACTCTTAACGGAAATTTCTATCATGTAGCTCTGCTGTTTCGAAAAGATGTGACTGGTGACAGTCTGCTGGCACGGTCTTTAGGTTCTGATGAAAATGTGTGTAGGGGCCAGATGGGTTGCCTCATGGTTTAAGATGTCAAGTTTTTATGGAAGAACACAAGTTCAAATCCCTGCTCCCGCTGCACTGCCCCTGAGCAACTTAGTTGAATACATTCAGGATTATAAAGCTTTGTAATTGAGTAAAATATTTTGAGTAGTTACCCTGAGATGGCCTGGCATCCTGTCCGGGGGGGAACCCACCTCAGCCTTGTGCCCTGTGTTTACAGAATAGCTGCAGAATTGCTTTAACTCTAAAAAGTGGTCAGTGATAGAGATCATAAGCAGTTTAAAGGCATTAACTAAATAAAGGAAAATATTATAAAACAGTATTGCAAAGTGTTTCACGGGCAGAGCAAACAGTTGTTATTTAAACAAAGTTAACAACAGTAACAACTCAAACCAATAATTTGACCAAATTATACAAAACAAAGGTTTTAAATTATATATAAATAAGGCATGTATAGTATAAATTATAAATTATACCTTAAAAAAGAAATTATTTGGAGAGATCTTCATATTTGTTTTGATTCATATACATTTTAATTGCAGCATGTGTTCCTGGCACTTATTTTGAGCACAGGGAAGAGAAGGGAGCTGATTTGTGTCTGTCAAATCTAATGATACATTTGAACATCCATCTCAGTAAATTATATAGCATTGCAGAAAATCAGGTCGTGTTATAGGGTGTCATTTATCAACCTCAAGCACAGACACATTAAAAAGGGCACATTTCATTAGAAGCATCTTTGCTCGAAGGGCCTACATTGTCACATCCTGTATGAGTTAGGATCCAGAAAAAAAAACATTTTTTCTTACATGCCTGTTGGACTGCTAACTGTTCTACTGCACAGTCAGTTAAAATTTGACACAAAAGTGTTTTTTTTCTGATTGTTTTCTTTCAATAAACTAAATTGCATTTTATGTCTGATGATACTGTTTGAAATTTTGAAATTCCCTGATTTTTAGTGCCATGTCAAGTCTTTCCAGGAACAGACAAGGAATTATTCTTTCATAAAAACAGATTTTTTTGTATCAGAGACACAGCTTAATGCAAGAAAATGTACTGGTACAATCTTGAACTCTGGAGAACCAATTTTGCATACCCAGTGATATCAAAAAGAAAATAGGATTTCAGAAAGAAAATATGGTTTGGGCTGGTAAAATCATTGATATGTATTATCTAAGATATATAGACATGTTTTTCCATATATTTTAACAGATGGAGAATGCTCCAGTATCCAAGGTATTGCACATGTGAATGTCACATAGAGGGGAGAGTTGTTTTTAGCAACTGTGCTCAAACTTTTGACTGGTATGAAAATTCACAGCTCCAACAGGTTCATGGTGCCTTCCATGACACAATGTTAGATGGAAATGCACCATGTGCTATCGCTGAGCTCCACTACACAGAAATTCACACACCTTTCAGGTTCAACAGCTCCATTAGGTACAGTTTGAAACAGAGATCTGGAATTAGGATCTGCAGTACATCCATCAGCAACACCTGAGCATCAGTGATGGAAACTATTGGAAACTATTATTTAGCTAGACATGTTAAAGACTTCATACCAAATCATAAGAATTTGGGGTGTTGTGCTGCCCATGAGCCTGAGGTGTGTTTTTATTTTCTGAGCAGAGCTCAGCACACCACCGGCCATATTTAACCTCCCATACATATTCTCCATGTGAAAGGTCTTCTCTGAAAGGAGCCATGAAGAAAACACTTCTTAAATAGGGGACTCTGGAGGTGATCAAAATGACTGAAGAGGAGCATGGATGCAAAGACACAAATTGCAAAGGGAAAACAATTCAGAAAGAAATATTAGACAGCTAAGAGAATTTATTGACGAAATTGTGGCACATCTCATTAAGTTTTGAAGGGCAAAGTTTTTTTGGGGATAATTATCTCAAGGGCTTTCTGGGTGAGAGTACAAATCTTGGACATATTAATGACATTTCTGTCAAAGCTGCACAGGAGTATTAGAGGACCAATTTGGGATGGTTCCACTTTCTCTCCTCACTTGTCCAATGAGTCAATGTGAGCTTCCTCCTCCCCCTGCTAATGAATATCCAGGGTGGGTGACTCCACAAACACTTACTTTAGCCAAAGGGAGGCCGCATAAGCCACAGATTGAAACCGTATTCATCTTCTACCCTTGGACACAAAGCGCAAAAGCTGTCTCATCTATGTCTCGCAGAAGTCTGCAAAGTGCACAGACAATAAAATGTTTTTTTAAACAAGCAAAATGCTTCCGAGCTGCTAATATTTAAAATGGATATGTTTAAATTATGGTTTGCTATTTTAAACAGTCAATAAACTAAGAGATAGATAAATAAAAGCTAGTGCAAAAGCTCTTTTGAACAAGACTTTCCTTTGACCCGGGAGAAAATTCTTTGCAAGAGAATATTCTACAACATGTGGTAAATGTGACACCGGTGTGAAGTAGCAGACGAGTGCAGGCGCGTTTTGACAAAGGCGGTTTATTGAAGGGGGGAGTTCCAAGGTCGAGGTTTTCAAACAGGCAAGGGTCGGATCCGGAAAACAGGGAATGGCAGTCAAGGACAAGGCTAGAGAGGTGGTCGTAGTCAGGTGAGGGTCGAGGACAGGGCAGGGCAGGGCAGGGCAGGGCAGGGCAGGGCAGGGCAGGGCAGTCAGAAAGGTTGCTCGGTATGCGCAGTGGGAACATGGGCAATACTTTGCATCGGTCTGCTGTGATGTGGGGTTTAAATACCAGAGGGAAGCAGTTGCAGATGATCAGGGAATCAAGGAAGGTAGAGTGGTGGGCGTGACAGTAAATGTCTAATGTCCTTGAAACATTAAAAAACTTTCAGAATGAAGTGAGTTTCCTAGAAGAGGATGTATACATTTCTGGGAATTTTAACCAGCTGGGAGCTTTTCAGCTAAATAAGCAATTTACAAAGAATTGAGAAATGTATCATTATGTAAATAAATTATATATACAGTTATATATGCGGTATGTTTTTTCAATACCCTGTACACAATTTCTCATGAACACAAATGGTCTCCTTTATAATAATGAAAGTCATGTAGTCAATTTGTATGACTAACAACAACCGTTAGCTTCATAAGAAATCTTTTTGGTCTTCTTGGGTCACAGACAAACCCAAATGTAACAAAATTAACTTGGCATTTAGTTCTTTTTGGAAAACTGGTCAAATATAATGCACACCGTAATGAAATGAAATGATTATATTCAGGTTGTCCTCAATTAATGAGTGGATTAGGGACCAACAGCTAAATTCTGTTTTGTACATTACAAGATGTTCATGTATGCATGTTTTAGTTAGCTGTAAGATACTAATTCGCTTACCAGAATTGAAATCATTGAAAATCATTGCAAATATTTTTTGACAGTTTTTGTCCATTTCTTTTTTACTGTTTTTACTATTATTGATGTATTATTATTGACCATTGTACATGTGAGTCCATTGTAGATGAAGAACATCATAAGTGAAGAACTAACTGTATTGTAATGGATATAAACTGTGCGTTTTTTTAAACACTGAATCAGCACAAGTATCTACTCCTATGGGGCAAAAAAGTTATTTGATCTGAGGTTTGGACTGAGAGTTTTCTTTAAATTTCAGAATGTGGTGCTGAATCCTTTTACAGATGAATTTCATAACACACTTTTCCCACAGCCTATTTAGACAAAAAGGCTTTGTGCCTGGGTTCACAGTTTGATTTCCACACCACCTTTGAAGGTTGCATGCAGAAAATTAGAGAAATAACCATGTCTCAGATCAAGTAGGAAGAGTGTCTAACAGGATGATTTCTTCTGTGTTTTATATTGATCCAGAGTATTGAAGGTCATGGGAACAAATCTGGTCTACATACTGTTCTATCTTCACAGTCACTTTTCCTTGCCTTCAGACATATTTTCTCAATCTTTTTGCTCTTTAGATAAGTGATGTGGTTGGAAAACAAAATCTAAGAAATTCTTAGTTAACAGTTGCCCATATTGGGTCAGTATGAGACAAAGCATATGCTTAAAATATTATTTTCTTAACCCACCCATTTATTGGCAAAAAATACTGCAGTAATTTGTATACAGCATGAAAGGCTTTGCAAAAACAACAGGCTAAAAATGCTATCATCTGCTTAGGGTCACAGTGTCTGTAGCAGATCCTCAAATCACTGAACATTAGGCCTTGAAACTTTACCCTGGACGGGACATGTGGTTGACTACACACATGATACAGTCAACTTAGGGTTACCAATTAACCTCAGATGGGGCTTTGGACCATCGGAGGAAACCAATGCAGGTATGGGGAGAACATGCAAATGCCCTATAGGCTGAGTTAGACTGGAACCTGCAGCTGAACGTTCCAGGGTCTGTGAGGCAGCAGTGCTACTCGCTGCACCACTGCAGCACCCTTGGTAAGCAAATGTGAAATGAAGGCACATGATAAGGGTTAAAAAAACATTATTAAAACTACATGTTCCACACTGTGTTGACTCTTTTCTAACCCAGCAAATTTAGGAAACAAAGTCAAGGAATTTTGATATGTGGTTGCAATGGTTGCTATTGTGCAAACAGTCCATCAATGTTTCTGTGCATTTGAAGAGTTTTTTTTTGTTTTGCTTCCAAAAACACAGATTTTTGTCTGCATCCTTTCAATGTTCCTGATGCAGCCACCAGATGTCATCAGACCTTGTTTTAGCATCATTTTGGCAGTGCATATGAATACTGAGGCATGGGGATTTGAACGAGTAATGAGTGATACTAAAAATGGAAAATAAAAAATAAAACTAAGCACAAGCCAAAAGGAGATTTTGGATCACTTTGCTGGGGACTTAAGCCTACCGAGTGCCTACCAGTCTAAAGGTAAATATTAATCCATCAAAAATTTGTTTCAATAGGTTTGTAATGTGTGAAAAGACAGTGGGAGTGCAGAAGAATTATCTATACCCCCATTTTCAGTTTTTGGTTCAGTTGCACCCTTTTCACATCTTTAATCTTAACTAACAATGTTGAATTCTAATGTTAAGTAAGTAGACCTGAATGAGGGGGCAGCAGTCATTCACAGTTCACTTTAAACACAAATTTATGTGTAAAACAGCAAAGTTTCAGTGGAAAAAGCACAACTTCAGGCTTATGGTTTACATGGACTATATTTAATTTTTTCAGCAGTCCTTCAAAGTCCACCCCTTGAGGCCCTTAACCCCAAACCTACTGCAAACTTTCTCAAAGGTCTTCACCTTCAGTGCAACTCTCAATTCGTCTTAAACTTGCATTGCAAACATGACTAGCAATTTAAAAATTTGAAGAAATCATTTATTCCTTCATTTTAAGAGAAAGTAAATTATTGGTCATTTTGACAACTATATAAGTTACACTGAGCTCCCTTAGAATTTCTGTTGCAAACAAGAGAAACACGATTCACAGAGGACACATAAATAAAAACTGCTGGAGAAGACAATGTCAAATTCTTCTTAGGCAGCATCACAGTCAGAGTACTGTGGGCTCCATCTAGATGCTTCGTTGCCAGAACCCCGGGCAGATGCAGAGCAACAACAGTGCCTTCCCAGTGCCTTACCAACCAGAGACTGACAGAGGTACTGACTGCTAGAAGTTCAGAGATCAGTCAATGTTCTGTGTAACTAGACAAATTCTGAATATTTTAACAAAATGTAGACGTTTGGAAAGTCTAGGTAAAAGATAACTTTACAGTATGTGAAACAATGGCAAAATTTGTGGTAGAAAATGAATCTTCAAAAATTTACACAACAGGAACTACAGGAATCAAAATGATCATTTTAAGTACTGGACCCTGTTCCCTAACATATTGTTCTGAAAAGTGCAGCCTTCTCTTCAGCAGCTTCCGGCATCTGCTCAGCTGGTCCATCCTCAGAATCAATACTAGAATGTAAGGCTATGAACCAGGAGTTGAAAACCGCATCCAAGAATTGTAAGAAAAAAAACCATCATAACCTCTCATAAGCCTGAAACTTCACTGTTCTCTTCTGATAATGATGACCTCCTGCCCCAGTCTCCCTCTGAACCGCTGCACAGTTCTGCTGTTGTGGGCCTCTGCTCTGAGATCTTATTCTATAACTATAAAAAAATAAAAAGTACAATTCCATACATTTAAAGGAAATATTGTCTAATATTAATAATATATCATACAAAAATATATATAAACATCACTGATGAAACGGTGGTTCTTATTCCTGCATTATTCACTGCTCTTTTGAGCCTTTACAAAGCTTATTGACAATCTTTCAAACGCTGTAGACTGCCATTCCTGAAAGGATTATTTTGGTTGCTTGTGATATCCCAACCTTTGTGGGCAAACCATGTAAACTTTTCATGGATGGCAGATATTTTGCCAGTTCTGCTGTTTGATGTTTGAGGTTGAATCTACCCAATAGGGTCATGGCATTCTGGGGCCCTGAATCATAGGGCACCAGGCTATGAAACTACTCCTGCATGGGATGCAGGTCCATCACAGAGTGGCTACACACATGTACACACACTGCGGGCAATTTATAGTGACCAATTAAACCTGAAACACATGTCTTTGGACTGTAGGAGGAAACCAAATTGCCTGGAGGAAACCTACACAGACATGGGGAGAACATGCAAAGTCCACATGGACTGAGCTGGAATTGTACCCGAGTGCTGTGATGAGGCATTGTTACTCGCTGCATCACCATGCCATCCACCCAGCAAATGATGGGAATATCTAGAACAACACTTCAAAAAGAACTAAGCAGTCTTTTAAGTGCTGATGAGTCCATGTCACCTGTTAGTTAAACACACTTTGGCACAGTAAGCATTACAAACATCATACAAAAATTAAAATAAAGTCAAACATAAAACCTGTTCAAATCTTTATATCTATAAAGCTGAATCCCTGTTTGTTTGTCCTTTTGTGTTTTTTATGCACTGCTTTTTTTTCAAGACACAGACTTGAAATTTGGCAGCGAAGTACTTCTTACCCCAGGTTAGGTTTTTATATGGTCAATCTCACACACATACACACACACCTTAGTGACATGTGCCTCCAAGCAGTTTCCAGCTGATTTGTGCAGATTAAGTTAAATGGGTCACTTCACATACAAACACACAAACACTGATGAATTTTCTGCCCCCCCATGCCACAAACACAGGTTGGCTGAGATGTAGAATTTTTTTGCTACGCCACACATGTGCTGACATACCAGACGCACATTTTCTTACTCCATAAACACAAACACACACACCAGCGGACAGTGCACACGCTGACATCTGCCCCCCCACACACACACCAACACACCCAGTTTCTCTCTCTTTCACACACACACCCCCTTTTTTGACCCAGACAACGATGGGTAACACAAATAGTTTTCATATAATTCAAATTCTATAATGTTGGGGTTGCTACACAGTCCTGAAGTCCTGACTTTACCTGGGAGTGTTGACCTTTTACTTCAAGGAAATGAGCACTCCATCAACATATTTTGGAACTTAAGTTGCTCAGGTTTTCTTTTGAGCATTCTACCAGGTCAAGGTTTACTTGTGACTTGTGAAGCAGCATGGACGCAGACCTCAGCTGTAGTAATGCCGATTAATATCCTTCACCTTTTCAGCCATCATGAACCTTACAACTACTTTCTACAGAAAGATAATCTAAATTTAACACTGCCTTGGGGACTCCTGTATCCATTCAAAGAGACTGTCACTACCATACATCTCACAAACCAGACTTTGCTACCACACACAACAGGGACTCGACTATCACAGTAAATCTGAGCCTCCTATAAGGTCTTAATTTGCAAACTACTAGTTTGTACCACTGGAGTCCCCATTACTAACCATTTACATTAGGTGTTTACATTAGTTAAAGTATGTGGCTAACCTGTTTGACACAGGGCTCAGTGCTGGGCCTCTTGCTCTTCTCTTTACATGGTTTCCCTACTATGCTGTTGCTACTCAGATAATCTTGCCTCCCCTGCCCCAAGTGCCACTCTTGCATTACAGACATCTCTACTAAACCACCACTGACCACTGTCTACAACCTAATCTCTGTGCCCTGGAAGGTCCACCTATCTAAACCTGGCAATTTGTTAATTTCCTGGAAATCTTTTTCATTGCTTAAAACCAGGGAGTAACTGGATTCAAGTCCCAGCACAGTGAAGCCGTAACCTAGTCAGGCACCTCCTATATAACATAAACAAGATCTGTAGGAAACTCACAACACACGCAAGGCAAATTCCTGCTTCAGACAATGGAGATATCCCACTGAACTACTGCAGCTCCATCCTGCCTGGTCTTCCAGCCTCTGCCACATGATATACAGAGTGATGTTGTAGGAGTTTGGTTTGACCTATCACGGCATTCCTATGTACCCATGTATCTTCTCTCCTGATCTCCCTCTGTGGGTTTCTTGTAGCTCCTCAAGATTCTTTTGGCTACAGCCTACAAAACTGACAAAAGTTCTTCACCCCAATGCATACAGGACGCGATACTTCAGCAAGTAGATTACACTCCTCTATTTGGTGGTCCTGCTTGTGAGAGGCCCAAAATCAAAAGTCCACAGGTTTTCAGTTTTGACTCTAATATGATGGAATCCATCTCTCCCTCAACTGGTAAAACTCTTTCTGAATGCAAGACATTTGGATCACACCATCTTTCAACCTTAAATTGTCTGCTAGATCACAAACTATTTCCTTTTTTATTCAATTCTATATGAAGCTATTCTTGTAATGTACGTTGGCTAAAGTGGTGGCATCAGATGACGTTAAATACCTCAACTATCATATATCTGCATCTAAATTTCATCACTTGTGGTAAAATCCACTTGGTTTGGTGCTGTATTGTACACAGCTTTGAAGAAAAGGGTCGTGTAATTCAAGGTAAACACAACGTCCTTATCGAGTGCTGCAGTCCTAAGACAAAATGTGGAAACAGCGACATCTATAGTGGCACCCGTTCGCTGCAACACCATGGAAAGACCCTTATTGTGCACAAAATGAAATATTACTTGAAGCCGTATATCTCGTGTTGAGCATATTAAACATTTTACCCTCTTCTTCTCGAACGGCCACTGCGTTTTCCCTGTTGTGCTGTAACAGGGTTAAGATGTTGGACGTCCAGAAGCAGCAAAAGTTTGAAATAAAGTTTTCAGCATGGCAAATATCAGCTGTCGCTCTGGTGACTTTAGCACATGGTGCCGAAAAATAAGGTGTTTGAACAGGTTTTTTTTTTAAAAAAGGAGCCGGTTTCTCCTCCTCGTCGTCGCATCGGGCCAAGTTACTGTGTTTCATCCTCATTGCCTTCAACGCCAAACAAAAATTAAAATCTTCCGCAGATCCATGTAGAGGAACCGCTGTGTTGGGGCTGTAATGTGATGGCTTTACTTCGCACCCAAAGCATCAGTCAGATAGTTAAACAAATGAGATCAATTTTTACATTTCTTGCTGGAAAGCGCTAACAGAATAGCTTCGCTGCTTGACTGTTTTTTTAAGGACAAGCGTTTTAGGACAATGGAAGGATGGATGGATGGATGGATGGAGGAGGGAGTCGTGCTCTTCAGCGCTGGAGCGCAGCGATCCGCTATACGAAAAGGCTGCGCGTTTCTACTCGGGTATAACACGAATTGTCTGTTTATTTGGTTTAATTAAATTCTTAACAATGCAGCAACAGAACTTAAATTAAATTAAAGTATTAATTGAACTATCGAAATGGAACAAAACAACAAATGAAGAAAAATGTTTGAAATACTATAGCATTGATATATTACTTGGCATGACCCCAAGAAACACCGACGGTTTTTTTTTAAAACTTTTACGCACGTCAAATTTCGTCTGCAGAACAATATGAATCGAGGACCGTTCTTGTTTTCTCTTCTATCACTGCCATAGACACCAATCCGTACATCTTTAAGTAACAAGGAAAAGTTATAACGGGAATGATCATCAATGAATCAACATTGGTTGTTTTGACAGCGAGTAAAAGACGTTTCAAACGACTGCAAAACAAGTCTGTTTCAAGGCTTTCTTTACATTTTAAGTAGTGTAAAGTTTATTCATCGATTCATACGAAACTTCACTAAAATTGTTTGTAAATTAGCAGTTAAATGGTATGGTGCAAACTTTTTATCTCATTCAACGTTTGCAACTAAGCCATTCAGACGGCATTTTATGAATATAGGGAACAGTGGCGAAATCCCCGAGAAAGAGAGACCTGCTTCTTATAGCTCAAGCGTACAGAGGTAATAAAACAGTCTCCGTTATCAGACTTTCACAAGGAATGAAGGAGGGCGCCGATTCACTACGTGTTTAATGGCGTCCGTGAAAACAGCAAACAGCTTTATGTGGATAAAAATTCCGAGCAGCTCGAAAGGATTTCATTCGTTTCAGAGGAACGAGCTCAGTTACTGAGCCGATTAAGCAACACGCCGACATAAATAAAGCGACACAGACATTTCTTCCGTGAAGCGACACTGACATTCAGCGGTCAGACAGGGTGCTGCACGTGGGCGTACAGTCGTGATGTGATCGACGCAACACAAAAGTGTGTTTTGCTTTATATAACCGGCGGCAAATACCTGAGCAGCTATTTTTTTTATTAAAATTTAAGAACAACAAAAATTGGGGATTACAAATGGAGGTTGGAGGGATTATGGTTATGGTGTTTTCTTTTTACAGAAATCACATGCCATCTTGTGAATATTCATTTTCTTCCTGTTAAAGTAGGTTTATTGGTACGGTAAAAGTCTAACATCGTACTTTTAGAAACGTTTTTGCAGCAGGAGGCATAACTTTCAAAGTAGTTGCCTGGATGTGGGCAGAATCTGTATTTAGACCCCTGCCTGTGTAGTACCTATGAGCAAGGAATTTACCCTGAATTACCCCAGTGAAAATGTATACTTGGGTAGATCATTTAAAATTTGCTTTTTTTTGGTTAAATGCCTCAACAATCATATTTCTGCATCTAAATTTCGTCCCCTGTGGTGAAATGCACTTGGTTCACTTGGCCCACTGTGATTGCTTTTTTGCAGTTGGAGAGGCTAAAGGTGTCACTAGTAAACTCTTTCCCTAAAAGAAATGAATGGCATTGGTGAATTAACTCTATGAACAATAACAAAGTACTTGCTAGAATTATCCAGTAGTGAAACAAAGTTTTGGAATTAAAGTTTTGAAAACGTTCTCTGTTTGGCTAATCATATACCTTTGTTAAATTAGATATATGATATTTTTGGGAAATTCTGGCTATTTGCCTAAATTTATCCATTCCACCTCTTTCACTTTTATATATTTAGACAAACAGAAGCAAAATGGTGTTGATAATTTTGTTTTAGAGGTCAGGTGAAAAATTTTCCAAAATATGCCAGACAGACAGAGAAATAGCTTTAAAAATAGAGTTTCAGTTTTGGAAAATCACAAAAATTTAAATATAAAACCATGTCCAATATAGATTAACTGGCTAAATTTGGGATAGACAAAATTTCTTCTCTTCTTACCAGAATCACTTGTGCTATTTAAAGGATATTTAAGACCTTTTGCAGATTTTTCCTAATCTTCCTGATCACTTCCATTAGCTGAACACTATAAAGTTCTGGAAGACAACTTTAACTTTCTGCAATGTGCGTACAAGTTCAGAAAATAATATATAAGTGCTGTAATTACGTTTCCATTTAGTGTCTTTACATGTATTATGCTTGTGATGCAATATGCTAACCCTCTTCCCAGGATAATTTTCATAATAAATTACTGCGAAATAATCTTTAAAAATTATGCTATAATGTTAGTTGTTTCTGTTATATACTTAAACTAGCTTTTAGTGTGAGTGCTGGTCCAGGACCAACTGTCCACAAGGTGGAACTGCTGCTATTTGTAACTACAAACCTCATCTGCTGCCAGGTTTCCTAAGAGATGAAGTTTTCGAAAAGAAGTATTAATATGGAAGTGGAAAGCAGCACACAAAAATGTGCGTTATTCAGGAAATGGTAGGAAATAAAGTTTTGCAATCCACATTTCATTGTTATAGCAGCACATATTTATATGCCTTGTATTTAATGCTGGTAAAATAATACCACTGTGTATAAAACATCTTGACCATTGACTATTAACTAACTGTAACTATTAAAAACAATAAATGATATCTTTTGATAGGTAGTCATCCTTGTATTTATGTCCCATTTAACAGGCAATTTAAGAACGTAATCTTCTTAATATTGTTCAGTACAAAAGAATAATAATGCAGCATGGCAATAAATGTCTAAGAAATGGGTTGAAGGAGGTGAGCTGGAGGTTTTACAGTTTGACCAAACAAGTTGCGAGAGGGACTGACAGCTTAATATGGGTGCCCAGAGAATCTGTGGGGACTTTTACAACACAGATGAATCCACCGAGAAGAGTTCTTTGGTATGCATTTGTAGTCATTTCTGAAAAGTAATGTAATGCTGATAACTGAAATATTTTAAGTATTCATGATTTTTTTGGTATGTTCTCATTAGGCAACATTTTTATGGATTTCCACCACAAAAAGAGCTTGTTGAGAGGAGGTTCTTTGGTTGGGCACAGGGTGGACAGATGGTCAGTAGATGATCTCATTGCCCTGCCATGTCTGTAGTGAAAGGTACAGCTGCTGATTTCAGCTATTTTGTAGTGGTGCTTTGGACTAGGTTCTTGGTGACACAGTGGAAATAGATGAATGTTTCTCTACAGCTGGATTTGGTTCAAATCTTACTAAGTGCTTGAAAAATATTTATAGTGGAAGCTCTTTCTGTGCAATTCATTATGTACCTCCGCAAAGCAACACTAATAAAGTGATTATGTTGAATCAATAATTCAATCATGAGTTTATTTGTCTTTGCATAGAAATGCAGTATGTGTGGAAGACATTTTCATTTAGAATATAAATTGAAAAGAAATTCCAGTTGTATTTTTTCATGATATACAGGAGATGTATTGCCTAGTGGTTTAATGTATAGACTTGTAAGCAAGACATGAAGAAAATTTTTTAGCCTGAATTAACATCTGATAATTTTCGCAACTGCTTGTCCAATGTGGGGTCACAGTAGTCCAGAGTCTATCCCTTGAACTGTAAGGAAAATACACAATCACCAATCCATCTGAAACACATATCTTTGGACTGTGAAAGACCCTGGAGGAGCACCTAGGAGCCTTCTAGTGAACAAGGGAGAACGTGCAAAGTGCACATAGACTAAGCCAGGTGCAGACCACATCTGAGCTCACAGCCTAGGAGCTGTGAGGCACCAGCATCATCCACTGTGCCTCTGTGCCACGATTGTTCAGCTGCTCATACTAATTAAAATGTCTGCTATAACTTTCTTTCTTATGCTGTCAACATGTATGAGCTATTTTTATTTCCATAACTTGCAGCTTACAAATTTGGCCTGAGTCACCATCATGTTCAAAATCACCTTTAGTCAGTTGTCAGTTGTCAGTCAGTTGTCACCAGTTAGTCAGTTTAATCAGTCAGGTTTAAAATGAAAACTTTGCAGTTAGAGAAATCCATCTACTGTGGTAGATTGTGTTCTACCACTGAAAGTGTATTGAGCAACCAAGTCCAGTTTGGTTGTGTTATGTACTTTAATCGCTCAAGACTGGAGGTCAAGAAATGCTAAATGAAGGCAGCGAGTCATTCCAAAACAAATTCAGCACAAGATGCATGATTCCTTTTAGGGAAAGTTCCCTCTAATGTCAGCTGGAGTCAAGTTGTGGTGACCCAGTTAGTTTGTACAGCGAATGTCCCCACAGTCATGTGGGTCTGCTCTGTTCTGCTTTGTTCGGCCGTGCTCAGAAAGCAACGCAGTGCGTCCCCCATCACTGTGCTCCAAGTTATTTCCCACAACACTGCAGATAAACAATAGCAACAGATGGGAGAGGAATTGTGGGGCTGCCATATTACTAACAGCTGGACTCTTGTGTTTCTTCTTTCCAGGCCTCTACTTCTTGCTAGGTCAGTTTGGGGATATTTTTCACAATGTGATATTTCATATTTTAGTTTTGTTTGAAGACATCACAATTTTTCAAAGCCTATATACGGAAGTTGAAAAGCAGGTTTGGAGGCACAACCATGACAATAAACACGTAACAATAAACTGAACATAAAGCATAGCAAAAATGGCCGTAATACATACAGGTAATGAATCCATGCATTTTCATTAAAGTGTGGTTTGGGGTACACCATGGCCAGGTCGCAAGTCCATCACAGGGCAGACTCACAGGCACAAGAGGCAACTTAGAGTCACACATTTACCTAAAGCGTATGTCTGGATTATGGGGGAACATCCACTGGCATGGAGTTGTGTGGTGCTGCCCATTGCACCACTGTACCACCATCATAAAGCATTTCTTAAATATATTACATTTATTTAAGTTGTTATATTTCTTATAATGCTGTAAGAAATAAATATATATGTATATAATTAACTACAAAACTGAAATAATTAACCATAAAAATGACAGATCAAAGATGGTATTATATTAATGACTTTTAAGAGTACCACTTTATTTATATTTCTCTAATATGGATATTTTTATTTTGACAAATATGACAGGAAAAATTAGAATATATATAAACAGGACAATGAGTGTTGCTGTTCTGATGTCGAAGCCACTTTCGTTCATGTTTTCCAGTGTCTTTATTCAAGTGTTTGCAATACCACCGATTAATTCCTGCAGCTTGTCAGATATTGCCTTTTGTCTCTTCTTTTTACTCTCTATTGTGGCTTGTGGCTTCCAGGGAAATAATGAAGATGTGACTTCCTCTCTAGCCTCCCAGAGCAGGAAGGCCAGTTTCTCCAGTGGGGTGACAATGAGATGACCTGGAGAAGTTCAAATAGACCCAAAACCATTTTCCTCTTATTTTCCTACCACTCTACATTTAACATATTGTTTATGGATCATAAGAGTACACATTATTCTTACTAACTTTCCAGGCTCTGTGTAACTCATTACACAAAGCACCCAAAAATGTGTGGAATTTGTTCTTCCCTCTTATTTAACATCTCATACACAGAGAGAATGTTTTAACAGTTTTGCCACATTAAGTAGTGGAATTCTTCTGGCACACTAAAGCCCTGGGCAGCAGTGGATCCTTTAAAGTGAATGTGGACTGCAGTACAACCAAGCGACGTGGATTTGATCACCATGTGGATTTTGTGGCTGATCATCTTGATAAGAAGATTAGAAGAATGCAGTCAGGTATAAGGCTTGAGGGGATAGAGGACATTACAGTTCCTGGTTATAATCAATGTACTTTACTTGCATACTTTAAAAACCAAGTACTTTAATACGGCCTGTGACGACTGGGCACCGTAGCATTAGACATGGCAACTGTAGTGCAGCAAAAAAGCTGTTACCTCATGAAGCCTGATCAGCACATTCACACATAACTTTGAAGCTGCTTCATAATGTATGGAGTTTACATGTTCTCACCATGTTCACAATCCATAAACATGCTTGGAAGAAGGCAATGGTAAACCACTTCCTTACCATACATACCACATGGATGGCCACTACAAGTTGAACTTGACCTGATGGGACCCCCCAAAATTGCCTTTTTGTAAGTCTCCAAGATGCAGTTATATTTTAATCTTCAGCAGTGAAAGCTATAAAATCAGAGAATATATATGAATATTTAAAAGTAATACATGACATTTGGGAAACCTTAATAAGAAGGACAAGTTCTCCATGAAATTTCAGTAAATTTATTTACCTAATATTTATGTAGAATTGTAACAAGTTATATTAATTTCACTATCAGACACTTTACAAAATTATATTTGCAATATCAGCTGTGTAAAGAGTAATTTACAATTCACTTTCATAATATTCAGCTGAACTTATTTTTATATGCAATGGTAGAAATATAAATACAGGTAGTACTATGAAGAATTTGTAAATAGATTATGTCAGTACTTGTCCCACATCTTTTGTCCATAGTGACTTTTAGTTATGATAATGGAGTTTAACTAGATAAATTCATTTTTAAGGACTTGAACCAGAAACCTTCACGTTCACATTTCTCACCACTGGTGATTTTTTTCCACACATTGCAATGCCCCACTAAAAATATGTGTTTATATGAGGTCACATCCTGTCTGCAGTGGTTCTCTAATAAAGGAGAAGACAGAGAAGGAGATCTGCTTTTTCCTGTTACCTCTTGAGACTTTGCCTGGTGTTCTCTGAGATTTATGACTGTTCCTGCTGAAACCCTGTTAGACGCCAAGGTGTTCTGTAAAGACTGCAAAACAGATGTGTCATGTGCAGCTCATTAGAGCAGGACCCAAAATCCAGCTGCGGCTGCTGAAGGATTCCTCTTTACGGAACTTTCGTTTAAATATGTGAAATGCAACCTTTCATAAGACAATTTTTTCACTACCATACAAAACACAGTAGGACGTGACCTACTCAAAGTAGCAAAGAATCACTATTTAGAACAGATTAAATAAAACGAGGCAACCGATTAGGTTTTTTCATCACATTAATTCATTATTTGACACTTCTGTCCACGGCAACATCCAGGTTTTGTGTATCAAACAACAATTTATCCATTTTTACAGCTGGGTAATTTTTTATTGGAGCAATTTGGTGTTCATGGGAACCACAGCAGGAGCAGGGATTTGACCTAGGGTCTTTCAGTTGCATGTTGATGCCTTTAACCCCATGTACTGCATGTAGCTGGGTTTGTTCTTGTCTATGGAGGTCTCTTTCTGTTCTTTTTAATAAGCGGTATCAATTTAGCAGAAAACAGGGATAAATTTAGAATGCATTATTCAGCTTTGTTTTTCGTTGTGTATTGTACAAAATAAATAAAGAAATTTTATTATGTATATGTCATATTTCAGCTGCTGACATCAAGAATTGAAAACACCTTACAAGGCACAAAGCATTCCACCCAAAAGTCATCTTCCATGTTGCTGCCTCATGGTTCATACGTGATTGGAGGGTCCCAACATACTTGTAGTTGTCCTGCATGTGTAATATGTGGCCTTGTGGGAGTTCAATTCTTTCTGTCTATCACTTTCACTCATTTTATTTTCATCCTACTGGAGTTCTCTAAGCAAAATCACATCCTGTAGATCCTGTTCAGGTGGCTCAGGGAGTCAGTGTTTCTTTTGGTCTTGAGATACTGTTAGATGTCATCTATATACAGGAGGTGGCTGATGATAGTGCCACTCTTGAACCTACAGTACTGTGCAAACGTCTTAAGCATGCAACTTCAATGTCTGTTGAGAAGTAGAGGTAGATTCTTATCTACCATCAGGGAGGTTTCTCATTGGTCCCAAATTCATTCTGCAGCCTGAGAATGACCTCAAACACCCAATCTCAGTCATACAGAACTATCTTCAGCAAAAAGAAGGAATCCTGCAACAGATGGTATGGTCCCCAGAGAGCCCTGATCTCAGTATGATCAAGTCAGTCTGGGAGGACTTGCAGAGACAGTCAAAGTCTGCAGAAGAACTGTGGCCAGTTCCTCAAAATGTTTGGAAGAACCTACCAACCTCTACCTTAAACTGCGTGCAAGTTTGCATAAGAGAATTGATGCTGTTTTAAAGGCAAAGGGTGGTCCCACCAAATATTGATCTGATTGAGGTTTTTTTTGTCTACTGCACTTTTTAGAAGGTTTATTGATTAATAAGTATTCATGGCATTATTTTTGGAACCATCTTTGCTTTATAGCATTTTTCCCACAGGTGCCTATGACTTTTGTACAGTACTGTATATCTGTAACCAGTCTCTTTGATGGTCTGACTGAGGGGATTCAGGGCTATGCAAAATAGCAGTGTGCATCTCCTTGGTATCTAACACACTTTATGGTCACCTTGGCAATTGTCTTTGAGTTGGTTTTGTACAATTGACCTTGTACAGAGCTAGGCATGCAGTATGCAGTATGAATCATATGATTTCTTGTAATAAATCCAAGCAACAGTCATGTTGGTCTTGGAATTTGTGTGGACAGCTCTGTTTACCAGTAGCATCACATACACATACACATACACATACACATACACATACACATACACATACACATAGTAGGAATGTGCATTAACCTCTTACAAAATATTTAACAAACCCTTTTTAATAGCCTCTCTGCTGCCTTTAAGGACTGGTTCATTTTACACAAAAGGTGCATCACAATAATATAGATCTGTATTAAGTAAACATGGGCTGCAGAGTAACATATGGTAAGTTATGCATGAAAATACTTTAGTGGATTTATATGTGAATATTACTTGACCTTATATTACAAGCCATCCTTACTATAAAATAGAAGGATTACGTCTCAGCCAAGTAATTACAAATATTCCCAAAAATTAGTTTACCCGTTCAGCTTCAATTGAGCATGTGCACCATAAAAACAGGCAATATATAAGGCCTCCTAAAAGGCCTTTTGAGCATTTTGCCAGACTTATAGTAAACACTGCTGATGGGTAAGTAACATACATGTAATATTCAAATATTACAAGTGATATAGAAGAGGGGAAACTTGTTTGTCCGTTAGATGAAAGGTAACTAGTAAAGTGTGTGCACTAAGTCAGCTTAACTGTTTTCAGTGAATGTATTTCCTGCAGATGCTTAACTGTGGTGGATCCACAGGTGAACTCCTCAAAAGACTACTGGTTCTAGACCCAGAATGTTATATTTCTGTCCCTTGATATGTCTTCTTAATTGAGTCGGTGAAAACTGAAGTGGGCTAAATCAGTGGAACTGTAGTTTATGGAAGTATATAATAATAGCATATTCTTTTTGCATGGATGAACTTTCACTACTGTAATGAAAAGCCTTTTGTGTAAGGTGACTGTACAGACCACTGCCAAACCACTTAAGAGTCGAATACCAGCTTTCTCTTGGTGCCTGGTGTAAGTTCTGCTTTGGTCGCCATTCGTTCAGAAGACCCTGTTACCATGGGGGCTTTTGGACACTGTGGAACTTTAATATGACCTCATCTCTTTTACTCTTCTTCCTAGTTCCTTTTGTCCTTCTGTTTGAAGGAACAGAAGTGGAAGGCTAGCCGTGAATGAGAAATCCAATGCAAAAGACAAAGGCAGCGCTATGGAAAGCTGGCAGCGAAAATAGGCAAATTTAACCATTCCGCATCCAGAAATAGCATGAAAGATAGGATGATAGTTTGGGAGCTTATGTTATTTTTTGTGTTTTCAATTAAATTTTCTGATAACATCTTTTCTGTAATTCTTTTTAGGTTGATTGTATGCCCTGATAAAACTATGAAAACAACGGGTAGAGGATCATTGTTTGCAGAACTTTGTTGAGGACCACCTACGAAGTGCAGAAGAACTGTCTAATTGCCAATGTCATTCTTAACCTTTTAGTCTTATGCACTCCAGTACTCTGTGTACCAATTGGACCAGGTTGACTTGGGCCATTTTTTATGGATCCTATCTGACTGAATAATTAAAGTTGTTCCTGACCTTTAAGCTAAAACATACACTGAAGGGCTCCACTAAAATGATAAATATTTTGTTACTTCATAGTTTAAAAAATTTAAAAACTTCAGGAGAGATTCTCTGTCCTATTTTTGTTGGTCTTAGATTTTACTTTAACTTGCCATTTGAACATGACTATATGAAATTTAACTTCATCTTTCAATATGAAGAATATTGCTATGTCTCCAGTTAAAATTGTACTTAATGTCAATGGTTTTATCCATCCAGGGGCATGACTGTTTATGTGAGACATGCCCCCTGTTTAAGATTTCTCTCTCCTTGGTAGCCCCAGCAATATGCTTCAGTTTAACTTATTAACATGACAGCTTTCATCTCCATGGCGATGCTCTACTTCCACTTCACTTGATGCTAATGTAGTGAGTTATCTGTGTTTCCTCTTATGTGATCATGGCAGTTACTCTGTCATTAAAGCCCTTTTAGGAACGAACCCTTCAGCTTTGGTGGTAGTCAAAAGCTGATACTGATATTTCATTAAAGGGGTTTGCATTGCTGTGTGACTGCATCTCAGATACAGACTTGGAATGGCAAAAATGACATTTAAACAGTTGGATTCTGTTTAATGCAAGAGAATTTTTAAATTTAGTTTTGTCTTTACTTCATCAGTGACATTTGATAATGCACTCATGTCTAAAACCAAGCAAGGCACTTGCAGGTGTTGCTGAGGGTGTTGCCAGGGGCAGCTGGCTGCTGAAGGGCCCAGTCAGCTGTTCTAGTTTGTGTGCCATCTCCCAGACCCCATATTCACATAACTCTTCCTTGTGGCTACCCTAACACTTCTGGCAAGTTACACGACCCTATCTGGCAGCCCAGTGGAATGTGGGAAAAGACTGTTACCACTGTTTCCATTGGTTATTGTTGAAATAGCGGTTTTACAAAATGTACTATTACTTCAAATTAAGACGGTGTTGAGCTGAACAGTGTATGCATTTCCACACTGTGCTGCTTTATGTTTCCCACATGTGAAAACATGTTTGTATGGAATTTTATATTAAAAATCTGAAGTCTAATCACTCCACTTATGACACTGACCTTTGTTATGGGGCAAGTTAGCTTATTTAGTTTAATGTCATTATTTAAAAATGAGTTGCATAGCAAATTATTTTGCAGAAAATGGTCATTTTTGATTTTATAAGCTATATTTATTTAGATCAGTAGATTTATATTGATGTTGATCTTTGTGGATGACTTAAGCACTTTTTCAGCCTTCTTTATGATAAAACAGCTGAGATCCACAAATCAGAGATTGCTGAGTGCCTACTCAGTAGCCTGTGTCCCTACTTGCCTTTATTCACAAACAAAGAGAGCTGGCTGGGGCCTCCTCATCTCTCTTAGGGCCTCTTGTCTGAGCATTTCTGTGCGGAAGCGCTGCATGATTGTGGCATGAAGCCGCCCATTCACAGTGGCCCCTTGGCTTGGGACCCTCTATATTCTTGTTACCAATGGATCATTGAGGAAAGACCCATGTTGTCTGAGTCCTGCTGCCTTCCTTGCCCATGCTGTGTGTCAAGTAAAACTCTCATGCTTCACTTTAACTTCTGAAAAGATGCAGCCACAGAAGGATAACTAAGCAAGGGTGGTTATTTTATTTATTTATTGACTTAAGAAGCATGATATTGCAATGGGTAATGGTGGATTATCCCTGCTCCTAGGCTACTGTTTTGGATCTGGCTTGGACTGTGTGTAGAATCTGCATGTTCTCTCACTATTTGTGTGGGTTTTCTCCCACAGTCCAGAGCAGTGCTTGAAGTGGGCCAGTACTCAGTGGTACATAATAATGGCACTTTTACATTTTTCTCTTTGAAGTACTTGGACTTTTATTGGATTACTTATAACCTCTGGTGCTACTTTCTGCCACTTGGGTAACCAGACTCTCTGGCTGAACTGCTCTCACAGCAAAAGACTGCAGTAGAATAAAGCAGCTCATAATTGTTCTCGCTACATTGCATTATCCAAGGGTGCGTGAATTGTGTTGCAGATTGGCTTACATGATGCTTTGCTGTTTTTAAATATTCTATGAACATCAACAATATTTCCTGGTATTTTTTATTCAATTTAAAAATAATAGTTAAGTTTGATGACACCAAATGATACTCATATCACTATACGAATAAGGAGAGTACTTGCATTTTTTTGTGTCCCAACTTCAAGTATTGGTCTAAAAACCTGCACAGAAGCAGGCGATTCTCTGTAAACCCCTTACCTCTACTGCTGTGAGAACCATGCAATTGGTGACCAAGTCAGCTTCAACTCAATGCAATTCACCCTACAATTTTTGACTTATTTTGTTCTCAAGGTCCAGTACACAAACTGTGTAGGCTTCCTACTGTCCATTAGTGTTTAAACTGTATGCAGTAGAAACAGCTGTATATTTCTACTGGACCTACAGCTGTGTGAGCAGACATGTACTTCTGTGATCAGTCACTGACTGCATGAAGACCTGATGACT
This sequence comes from Arapaima gigas, assembly GCA_900497675.1. Lineage (NCBI taxonomy): Eukaryota > Metazoa > Chordata > Actinopteri > Osteoglossiformes > Osteoglossidae > Arapaima > Arapaima gigas. The sequence continues at coordinate 296,368 of UFQX01000004.1, read as the reverse complement.
AAGGCCATTCCAAATGAGGAGATTAAGGAAGAGCTACTCAGTTAAGAGGACAGGCAGGTGGCAGCAGCACCTGGAGTGTATGCAACTCCACTGGCTCACATTGTGCATTTTTGGGATCGTGTATCTATAATTTTGGTCACTAAGCTGCATAATACTAATACATGCACATAAATATTGGCATCAGTTAATGTAGTGGCAGTTCCCTTATGGTCTAACTCTAAGGTTTAGATACCATTCCTACCGTTGTACCCTTGACCACTGATAAAATAGACCGTTATATAGACAGGTAAAGCAGTGTACAATTCATTGACAGAGGTGTCTGTTAAATAAAGGTTAACTCTCTTCTTAAAAACTAATTTCACTTGGGCATTTAAGAAGTTCTGACGGGGGCCGAAGTGACAAAGCGCAAGCTAGGCTGCGGTGCCGGCCCAGGCCGTGACGTCAGCAGCCCCCGTCCCGAGGCGGGTAGCTGGAGCAGGCGCGCGCGCCGCGGACTGGGCTCAGCGCGCGCCGTGCGCATCCCGACGCAGCATCTGCACCGACACACTTTGAGCTCGGCGAAGTTCCCGTGTTCCGCGACAGCGACGAAATGGGTACGTTTTCATATTACTGGCTCCGTCTAAAGACTTTGCTGTCGTGGGCTGAAGTGTTCAGACTTGGGTTTTAAGTGTTTCCATTTTCCCGCTCCGAATATCACTGTTGATCAGCAGTGACGGAAACTGGAAACAAACAGCGGGTCTCACGTGAAGACGCGTTTCCATTTTTCATGGTCTTTATTTGTATCCGACCCTGTTTTGCATGTAATTGGATTTGGGGTTAATTAAATGATCCGGGATTAGAGATAAATCTAAAATGATTTCCTCCCCGCCGACACACATCTGCCAGATCAGTCCCGTTCATTTCACTCGCCCTCCAAACCTTTCTGTGCCTTTTTTTAAATGAGAAAATATGAGCCGAACTCTGAAACACTTGACCTGGAAAGCGTGTACATTTGTGACTGTTAACTGATGGGGGGGGGGGGTCAATAAGGGAGAACATATTGAAGAGCAAAATATATAAACATTACCCCTCAAATGTATATATTTGCGTATCATCCACAAATAGGTGTACTATGGTCCATTTTAAAAGGGCATAGGATAGGTTAAGCTTGCATGTTTTTTCAATCAGTTTTTTTAACCTGAGATTCTGAGGAAAAACCCTTTCTGCTTTTTCTCAGAATTTCAGGTTAACCACTGTTAACTTTTTGTAATTGTATATGGAGTTTTGAAAGTGCACTTTTGGAAAGTGTGAATGTTTTGGGGGCAGTAGGTACGGTTCTGCTTGTACTAGAGTGCTTACCCTAAATTGCTCCAATAACAATACCCTGTTGAACAAATAGGTGAATGTTGCAAAGGTATAAAGGTTAGATGTTACTGGTAAAGGGTACACCCAAATGTTACCAATAATGATTATGTATAATACATCTACATAATATATATAGTTCCGTATGTACTGACCCATCATACTCACCAACCACATATACACACAACTGAGTCTGGGGAATTGTTCTAGATTTGCAGGGAAAACATTGCCAGTTCACAGAAGTTAACATCCAAGTAGGGTTTTATGGTATTTTTGGCAGAAACCTGTTAATTTTTTTTTTTTTTTAATGGTTTGCTTTTTTAGGAAATATTTCTGGAAAGTTTGGTTTTGGAAAGTTCTCCTGTGTTTATCACATTGCGGTTGTTCTGCAGGCTTTGTACTGTGGTTAAGACATGACAGGATTTGGTAAGCGGTAAACACACCACATTCCACACAGTCATTTGATTATGTTCTCATGTAAAGCACTGTCATGTGAATTGTTCTTTTGGGATACTGGGTTTTTTTTAAACTGCAGAAGCATAAAATGCATAACAAAAGCAAAATGTGCACATAAGGTTGTTTTAATTGCCACTGAATTATGTAACCTTTATCGCTGCATCATTATGCAACCCTGGGACACAGATGAAAGCACAGCTGTAAATTGTCCTGCACACTTGCAATCCTTGTTGCCTTTTTGAATAGGTGGTTAGTCATTTCCTCATGGATTCTGGGGAGGGAACTCTCTTATCTGTTATTGCAAGGAGGATGGGTGCTGGGGTGGGATTTATAAAGTGTCCATGGTGTCTGTGCATCACTCCTATATTTATGTAACAGTTTGCTCAAAATTTTAAATGCAAAAATCACCAACCATGTATACACACGTAATTAAATCTGGGGATTTGTAGGGAAAACATTTCCAATTACTCAGTCCTGAGTCCTTTTTTTTGTACGCATTGTGAATGTTTGTTTTTTGTAATTTATGGCTTGAATTAAAATAATGATTGTTTTTATTCCTTACACTTGAATATTAGCTTTCCTGCCATGCTGGTGTGCTGCTTTGTTTAATAGCATTATGACTATTATGTTAAACTATACATGAAATTTATGAAGTCCTGATTATTTCACTCCAGTTCTGAGAAGTGGACACCATGGTAGTGTGGTAGTAGCACTGCTGCCCCACAAACCCTGGGCTATTGTAGCATAGGTTCAAACGATGTTCAGTCTGTGTGGAATTTGCATGTTCTCCCATGTCTGCCTGAGCTTCCTCCCACAGTCCAGAAACATGTTATAAGTGGGTTGATTAGAAAGTTGCCTTTAGAGAGGGTGTGTGTGTGTGTGTGTGTGTGTGTGTGCCTGCCTGCCTGCCTGCCTGCCTGCCCTATGATGCACTGGTGTCCTATGCCTCCCTACCCTTGTGCCCAATGGTTTCAGGATAGGTTCTGGACTGCCACCACCCCTGACAAGGACAAGTGGTTCAAGAAAGTCCAATGCATTGTGAAAATGCATAAGATCCAAAATCTTTGAGGTTTAGGAATTTTTTTAGACATTCATCTATTAGTGACAAAATTTATAGCAAAAAATATTGATTGGAAGGCTGTCAGTACAAATCCTTGACTGACATATGTTTTATGCAATCATGGTGGAGAAAAGATGCACCAGAACCAGAAGTCTCTGAATATGCAGTGATATAGCAGAACTGGCTTCCTCTCAGAAGAGAAAGTGTGGAAGCATTTACTAATTCTGGCCCAAGTAGCCATAGTGCTGGCTTTGTACTCTTGAGGATCACTAATTCAGTTCTTCTCTTTTGTGCTACTTCAGGAGCAAGCCAGTGGGGAAGGGGAGATTATGGGCTGGCCGGCTCCTCACTGGCCCCTTTGTGAGGGGCTGGTAGCCAATCATCATGCATGCTTCCCACAGGACATTTTTGTGTTAAGCCTTGTGATCTGATTTATTTATTCTTGTTCATTTTTAGCATTCTTCTACCACACCAAGTATACTAGTTTTTACTGTGTTTTATCACAGTAACCAAACCACCAAAACCACTGCCCTTGGTGAGGACCCTGTGAGATGCAAACAACTGCCAATTTTCCTAGATGTCTGTCATATGGATAAAGTTTTTCTTTTGTGGTTTTGAAACTCACTTATTCACTATGGTAACAGCAAATAGAAAGTGAAAATAGCTGTTTGACATTTAATATGGTGGTTCATATTTTGAGCAGTGAAATGACCTGATATAGTACTTTAATAGAGCCATGCAAAATCTTACTTGTAGTCTGTTTAGCCTACATGCACAAGGAATTGACATTTATGCTCAAAGGAGGAGGTGTCACAGTAAGGAACTCATTCTGTATAAGTAATACCTGTTACACAATGAACATGTAGGCCAGATGCTGGATTTGGACCAGATTAAAATAGCATTATTGGATTGTAACTGCTCACAACTGCTTATTCTCCTGTAGACTTAATTTCTCACTGTAGCAACAACTGTAATCTTCTTAGCAAACCTCTTTCCAACACATAAATTTTAATTAAAATCTATGTTTTACATTTATACAATTTATAAATTATCATTTTTTAATGCATTTAAATTTAGTGTATGTTCGATATTCAGTCCACAGAACACTAACTGTTAATGAATACCAGAATCATTTTACAGACTTAGTTTTCTTCTACTAATTATTGAAGAAACATCAGTCTCTAGAATGTCCCCAAAATCAGTTTCTTAATTTCATATTCATTTTCTTCCAGTCATACTCATTCTAGGCTGGTAGTCTTAATTTTGTGCTAGTAATACAAGCTCAGAATAGACATATTATCAGTTTGAAAAGAATGCTGGCCCTCCACCCTCATATCCTACACACGTGCAGAGCATCCAAACCTCCATGGGACTTGGAACCAAACTGGTTTTGCACTGTATGAAAATGGTGGAAGGCACATTCATGGGATGATGTTGTGGAGATCAAAGTGGCATGTCAGTGAATGTGGAACCAGATGAAATCTGGTGTCACTTAGTCAGTCAGTGTTCTGCCAGCACTGTAGTGGGAGTCAAGTAGTTCTCACCTGCCTACTCTGTAGCTTCTGTTGCTAAGCACCACACTCCCTCTTTCTGCATTCAGAAGTCATTTGTGGGAATAATATATTTTCCTCCTTTTAAATATGCCTATGATTATTAGAAAGTTTCTGCTGTGTAAAACTCAGTTACACTTGTAAAATTACTGAATAGCTGCAGATGAAAAATGCTATTTATTTAGATATGCAAGGGTGAAATTTAATAGCTTTGTACATTTCAGCTTAGATCAGTTAAATGTTTATATCATTAAATGCACTGTTTTCTGTCCCCTTTGACCTTATTTCTTAAATTTTGCAGTCAAATAAGGAGTAATGTGTCTAGCTCATAAAAATGAACCTTTTAGCAGTTATCAATGCTTTCTGAAAAACTCTAAAAATTGAGCTGATTCAACCTTGTTTAAATATAATTTATCTAAATATTCTTGTGCAGGCTGATAAAACAAAGCTGTACTTTCTAATAGTTTTTTATGTTATTTATTTGCATCTGCCGTCTGAAAAACCATACCAAGATCACTAAGTGTGGGTAGGTGGTTTGAATATAAATATTTTGTGTGTTTCTGCAAGCTTATGAGCTTGGAGCTCTGACAAAGTTTTACTTAATTGGAAAGTTCCATATTGTGTTGAAGCCACATGTACAGCAGGGGACTTGTGTTAAAGATGCCTGTCTCTTTTGTGTAGAAAATTTAATTATAAGTCATTTAACATTTAAGCCTGTCTTGTGACTACAGTAATCAGATATAGGGGGAATACAACTGGACTGCAAATAACTATCCTTTGTCCAACATCTGCCAGACCTTGATAACCTTCTCAGAGCTAGAAGAGAGGGGTTTTTTTTTTACTTCTTGGAAATTTTGGACCCTTCTATAACAAAATATTTTTTTTGGTTTAAGGTTTCTTGCCAACCTCAAAGTATATTTCTTATAGAAAAACTGATTCACCATGTGCCTCATTTTTGTATGCATTTACTGAGCAATTTTTTGAGACTGTATGTATACAGTCACTTCATATCCACTACCTATAACAGTTGCTCTGTGTGCTCAATATTTTTTTCTGATAAAATCTGTAAATTCCAAGTTTTCCAGGCTCCAGAAAGACCTTAATGTGGAAGAACCCAGAAGTGTGGGCCTGTATCTCCTTTTGATAAACTTATTGAAATGAAAAGCATGACTAAAGGCTAGCTGGTCATGACAAAATCCAGATTTGAGGTTTAAAACTTATTTTGAAGTGAAAAGCCTTGCAGTGGTCACCTGTATTCTGCCATATCATCTTGCAAGGAGGACCTCTTTGACTGAACAACAGCACAGAGAGCAGGTGTTAGAAATTGCTTATGTGTGTAACTTTGGTTCTTGGTCCTGGATTATCACACCTCTTTTCGTGTCACAACTTGTCATAGATACTTACACTCAACATCAAACATTTTTTTTTGGTTCATTTTTAAATGACTGTGTAGGGTGCACATCTGTGTGGGTTAAATTTAGGTCAAGGTTTAAATGGGAAAAGTCTGGATGAGGAAACAGTAAACTCCATAATGTACACCAACACTTTTTTTTTATTGAAAGCATTTTTATGTAGCTTTGTCACTGTGTACAGTGATGATTTTTTGTTTTGTTTTTTGTACACATAGTGAATGTTTCATCTAAAACCATGTCTATTGTCTTGTTCCTTAATTTTAAGTCTGAAGTTGCACTGAGGATGGGTCTTAAAACCAGGGATTTTGTATGAATGTTTGTTGACTTCGATAATCCCAAATAGAAAAATTTTATTTGGGCCCACATCTACTTCAATCTAAATAAAATCCAAAAAATGTGTCCTTTTTTTAATAAGGCATTTGCTTTAATTGACTGATTTGAGCGCCAGGTCCATTTGGCTTGAGATGTTAGCTTGTTTCCAGTTAAGCTGAAGATGAGGCCCTTTGCCCCTCTAATGTGGTGAAGAGCATGCCGATTGCACCAAATGAAGCAGCACCAATGAAAATTGGCACTTCTTCCCTTATCACTTCCTCTCACTCACTGTTTCCATTATCCTGTTCTTGGACTATGTCTCTACTCTTTTCAGCTGCTTCTTCCTTTCCACCTTCCTTTTCTGTTTGCTTTTTCCTCTGGTTGGAGGTACACATGCAGTTTTGGGCTCTGCCTATTGAGATTGCTTTGTTATGGTGGTGACACTTACTATGTCTTCTTGTGACAAAGAGGGACATTGTTTACTGTGGTATGAAATTAGAGGAACTCAGCATCTATCCGAGGACAACATCTATTTTATTCAGACGATAGAAGGGCAGTGTTAAAGATTACCCGCTGTGACCATGGCTTCATTAGAGCCCTGCTGGTGGTACATCATCTGCATTGGTGGAAATTGCATCAAGAAGAATCTATTTGGCATATTCAAATAAGACAATGTTAAAGATGAGATGTAGTTTTGCATGGAAAGAGTCTATAGATGTGTAACAAATGTTTTATCTTTTTTAAATTTACATAACCTCATGTCTAACTCGGTCACATTTGGAAAGGACACCGCATGCAGCTTCAAGGGTGCTGTTTGCTTGGATTTGGCCACCAGAGACAGATAACTTTGCAATCTGAAGTTGGCTGTATTTCCTGTTAGAAGTTTGTTTTTCCATTTTTCTCCCTCAGCCACTTTGTGAATCCTCTCCAGAGATGGAAAGTGTAAATGTCAGCATATCTGACGCCAGTTTATAATGGATGTGTGTTATATAATATCTAAAGACTGGAAAAGTTATGGTTACTTATGGTTTCATGTGGAAAACACAGCCTCTGTTACATAAAAATGGACCAGCAAAGGGTAGTTAATAAATGCTTTGAAGGAGAGGTGGTTTTGGACAGAAAAACATAATGGAAGGCATTTGTTTTGCAACTGGTGTGTAAAAAAGTTGCAGAATCTGTTATATTGTTTTTTCCTAATTCTAAAAGTAATTTTGATGAGGTAACTTGTTAGACAGTGTTTCAATGAACAACTGTAACACTAAATACCCACAATAGAATTAAATGCTGTTAACACTTGTCTGGGGTGCTGATATGTAACAGTCCTTGGGAGTAATAATCCTAACTTGTGCCACATGAAGACAGATTTGGGAATTTATTCCCTTCTTTCTCAAACACATAACCTATGTACAGAATACAATGCTTTTTTAATCAGTCAAATTCCATACATCTGTTTCTTTTGGTCACAGTTGAAATGCCAAATGAATGTCTTACTCTTGCATCTGCCTTATGGAACACAGATTTCCTATTTTTGCACAGTGTCCTCTACATACCTTTTGATTAGCGTGTGAAGTCCAGATGAATGTCAGAGACAAGCCTGAACTAAGAGGATGTTGAGGACTTGTGGAACAGCCAACTCTTTGGGTTCACACCCAGGGAGATGGTCTGGTAGGAGGTTTTTCTTCTCATAAGTGGGTCCAAATTAGAACAGGCTACTTTGTAGCTTCAGGGAGATGTAGGCCTGTATTGTGAAAGCAAGCAGTAAACTTGGTGTGGAAGATGCACCCTTTAGCAACATGGATTTTCAAAAAATAAAAAGTCAGTATAACTTTTCAAATACAGCTGTTTGGGGCTTCAACCACCTTGAGGGTAAATCAAATAATGCCTCAGAATCTTAAGAAACATCCATTTGAGATGCTTGAGAATTGTTAAAAGAATTTCTAGATGGTGTCTGAAGTAAAGGTATTAGTTTAAGCCACTGGTTTACTGTATCAACCATATCCAAGGATCTCACACAAGTAGAGAAGCACACATTTGGTCCCAGAAACATGCAAAATCTGCAGTTTTCATGTTCGTTGACACTGGCATCTTTCAGGACAAATTTGTTACTCAGTGAATTGTTGGAAAGGTAACTTCATGTTTATGAAAAGTTTGAAGAAGTGACAGATTTAGGAGCTGGAATAATTGAGAACTTAGATTATATGTGCATTAAAGTTCTGTGCTATGTGGTTTCTAATGCCCTATAACCGTTTTGTGTTTGCTGTGTGTATTCTGTACTCAGAAAATCTAATGTTGTGTGTATCTGGGGTGAAATTGCTGCCAGCAGTGCAGGGTATTGAACAATTGGATTTGAAGTGTTCACTCAAAATAGTCCTTGTTCTACTCTTATTCTTCGTGAAAGTATCAACTGTACCCCCGACCATCAACTCAGCAGGGTTCAGGCTGATGAAATGTATGGTAAGAGTGATGGATGAACTCAGCACTGAAATATGTTAGTGAAAATGCCAGTTACTTCTGCAATAGGCTGATTGTAAGAGGATCCCTGCAGAAGGCGAGATGCTGTCAAGTTTCCTGATGACTTCATCAAAGCACGTCATGTTTCTTCAACATTGTAATAAAAGTTGGACTAAAATGTTTGTATGCTAATGAGTTGACCTGCTTACAGTTATAAAGTAGCTCAAACCAAAAAAAAAATAGCACAAGTCATGGGGAACATTGGTTATATGATGCTGGGATTCAGGGGAAATTTATTTTTTGCTGCTGGTTTAATAGATGAGGATTGGAGGCACATTTAGGGGAGGTCTAGGAATTAGTCTACAGGAAAATCGCAGTCCACTCTTGGGCCAGAATTTTTTTTTTTTTTTTTTTTTTTTTTTTAATAAAACCTGCAGACAGGACTCCCAGGCTCCTGTAACAGTATACAACCAAACACAAAAAGAACAGATTCTGTCTTACTACCTATATGATGGTTGGGTGTCATATGTCATTTTAACATTTGACCTCAGACCTGTAAGGGAGGAATGGGGGGGGATAAAACAACTTAGAGGATGTGGAAGGAGAGGAGGAGAGGTACAAAGCAGCAAAAGGGAACATCTGACTGCACAAGAGAATGTGAGCTTCTGGGTTTAACGCTACCCTGAGACGTTTGGGATCAGTTGGGGAAACAAATCCTGCTCTTTCACCAGATGTGCAGCAGAAGTGTCATCTTTTTTCTTCCTGAGTCCTGAAGTTGTGACTTCAGGCTCCACTTGGGAGTAACAGCAGCTCCTACATGTGGAATAGCAATCAAACAGCGGACTTCATGCATGGTGAAGGCAGTATTACTTTGCTGTTTTAAGGCTCCTCTCACAGTATACCTTAAACTCCCTGCAAAATTGCACCAATGCATATAGTTTTATCCAATTTAATATAGAAATAAAAATTTTCCCGCTACCACAAGCATGCAACCCTGTTGCCAATAGGCTGAATTTTTCTGTGCAATTGTTCCTACAGTACAGGAAAGGAATAAGGACATAAATTTAATTAGAAATTGCTTGGCTTTAGGGTATATTAAAGTATACCCTGTCAAATGCTGAATTAGGGCTAATTTAGGCATAGGAACAAGAAGTGAAGTGAAGCACTAGTTCAAGAAAATGCACTTTATGAAGTGTAAACTCTCAAAGGACTTCATTACTTTCTGTGTGATTTCTTACTACTTACCGTACATGAAGAACAAAGTACATTTAATAAGTAGGTCACTGGTCCACAAATTACATACTTATGGTAATAAGGTATTATTATGCAGCACCTTTACTATTGAGTTGGCTTGTTCTCCTGAGTCCCCTGTACCTTCTGAAGGAATGGTTTTAGGCATTAAATTATTGTTAAAGATAGGAACACATTCAGCAATAGGCTGAAAAAGATGTAAATGAATTTGTATTCTTTCTAGATATTTAACCTTAATGTCTACCTGTTAATCTAAATCTTTCCAACCTGTCTGATGGTCAGTATGATGCAACAGACAGTACTACTGGCTCCTCACAGCTGCTGGGCTGTGGTTTCAAATTGGACTCTTCGTTGTAGAACTTGCATGTTTTTTTCTGTGTTCATGTGAGTTTCTAACCAAAGTACAAACACGTTTCAAATGAACTGATTACTGTAACTTATGATTGTCCTAGGTTGTTGTCTCTAGTTTGGCATTGAGTTGAACTTCAAATAGAGGATCATACCTTCTCTTTAGTTGATCATTTCTGATAAACCAATATAAAAACATTTTTATTGACTAACTTGATAGAAATGTTAGTAAATGAGAAGATAAACGACACACATCATTGGGAGTGGAGAATTGGTTGTGCATGGAGGGACAGTAGATGTCAAGTTCAGCTGTTGCCAGCGTTTGGGCAGATGTCTGGGATGCCAAACCTTCCAAGCACACCAGAATGTCTGAGGACAGACTAGTTAAGCGTCACTGTTGTCATAGCAGCAAGCAGTGATTTTAATAACCTTTTAAGTCACAACCCCCAATGAGGAGTGTCTTTGTGCAGAGTATAGAATGGGGTGGTCCTGAATTTTTTAAATTAATTAATTTTTTTGGCTCCCTTATTGATCAGCAACATGTGGTCATGGACAAAGGGTCTGCAAATGCCAGACCCACAGACATCACTATTACCAGCAGCTGAAGGGGTCCTGGGAATCCCAAGATCTGTGGCATCATATCAGGATATCTGTGTATTGATGGTGTTCTTGCATGTAAATATGTGTACTGTATAGCATAACGTTGCAATGAGTTTCAGGCCAGAAATATATCTAAAATATTCAATGAAGAGGTATTGAGGGTGATCAAGTGAGTTCCATTAAAATGCAATGGTTTTTTTGTGGGCTTTTAATCTAATTTAAGGCAAAGCTATGAAAACCAAATCTTCATACAGAATTTGATAGACTGGAAAACACTGTACATGTCTATCTGAAGCAGCAAAGATGCATGGGCTCAATTGGGTTATTTTTAATCAGTGTTTAGGTTAATAATGAAAGATGCCAATTTGATAACTGAACGTTTGAAAAAGTTAAATGGCTACAATTTCTTTGCTAAGTTTACAGTGAAGTCTAGAATCATGTGTAATTATGAATTTGTGTTTTATTCTGAACATTACTCACATAGCATGAGGACCATGGTGAATAATGATTTCCTGTGTGTTAATTTAACTCTCTATGCAAACTTCTATGGTGAAGACATTTCCACATGCACTGTAGCTGTGAGTTTCTTGGGGCATTATAGCAATCACCCCCCCCCCACGAATACACCAGATTAAACACAGGGTTACTTTTGTTAATACTTGCCTCTATTTTGAATTCCAGTATAAACAAATGTTTATGTGATGAATATTCATGCATTTGACATAACTGATTTCAGAACACAATGATATTTATGCATCTGAATAAATAAAGACCTGATTATGTTAAATCATTCACATAAAAAGCTGCAGCTAGAGACAACATGGAATGGACTGTTGATGAAAAAGGAAGACATCTGGAATGCTTTGCTGTTCAACAAAACAGTACCTTAAAACTATGCAATTCGTGTATATTATAAAGGAAGAAACAGCCATGGTATTTGACCGACACATCTATACTTAACTGCACCCTATTTGCGTATGACCAGGAGCCCTTTTGGTCCTTTGAAAGTGGGAGGCAGTTATATAAGGTAAACTTCTTCATGTGTGATGTTTAGGTATTTCTTTGCTTAGAGAATGGCCTCCCTACTCCCACAGTGATATACAGAGCTTCCAGCTTCTTACACTTTAACCCTGTGTACGATGTGATATTTTTACAGATAGAGATCAGATTAAGTTATTTGCTTGTGGGGAAAACAATAGACTCCTTCGGGGACTTGATCTGAACTTTTTGCTTATAACTCTGTGTACTTCATCATTAAACACTAAAACTTCCCTGTAAAATTTTTACAGAACTGTTGGAACTCCACAACATACATATTTGTCAAGTACCCCCCCCCATCTGAGTTAGTAGTTGCAGGTTAATTAGATAGATTATAACAGCAGCTATAACTGTTGGGTGCTATAAATAAAAAGTCTGTGATGATGGATGCTGCACTGGCAAGGTTTTGTTGCAGAGGTTAAATTTACTCATGATGATATTCTTGCAATTTGTTTTTGTTATTTTTCGTTTACTAGTCACACTTAGTGTTTAATGATAGAACATAGCTAAGAGTGCATATATTACTACCATGTCAGAGATATATTACTGCAGAGATATGGGTTAAACCTGGATGGATGGTAAATGGGTTGATGAGCATACTGTCCCAGTAGGTCAGCCTGCTCTTTCCCAGGACCACTTTTTAGGAGACTGCTAAAAAGGAGCTCATTCTTAAGCCAATCTGGGTGAAGTTGATGTTGCAAGGTGAAGCCTGTCCAATGTGTTGCCAGTAGAGTGGAGTCTTCAGGTTTAGGCCAACAAGAAACATGGTGCTCTCTTAAATCCATCCTGTCCTTTTCTCTGCTCCAGGAGGTGTGAGGTGTCAGGATTGTTATCTATTTGCCTTAGTAGCTTAGTCATTTCTTTTATTATTATTATTATTATTATTATTATTATTACTCATACTAATAATAATAGTAATACCAGCAATTATCAGCAATTATTGAACTGATGCCTTTTTCCACGTTGACTAATACTAAGTTTGTAAACCAAATCTGGTCAGTTTTTGTCTTAGTGTGGTTTTTGTGTCTGAGTGATGCTTGGTGAGAATCTTGAAGTAACTAGGGTACATGGAAACGTAACAAAAACAACCTTGCACAAGGGACTTTGTGTGGGATAAGACTTAGTCTAATCACAAAACTCTCCTGGCTCAAATGAGTAAATTTAATTATTGCAACAGGGCTCGATTCAGTCCTTTTGCCTCTTCCTTGTTGCTATGGCTTTGTGCCTAAATAGAGCAAAACACGATAACATGTCACTTAAAACTCACAGGCAAGCACTTATAATGTAGCATTACCCACATGTAATGGTCTCTGCCTTTGAAATTATTTTAGTAATAACTGCTAATTTAGTAGTGACTGCTTATGTATTGTTTCAATGTTTTATATGCATATTTTTGGGGGATAGTTGTGGATTGGCTCATTGCCTTATTCTTTGGAAGGTCTCACATTCTAGCCTTTCCTCCTGTAATAATACTTTTAATTGAGGTATTTTCCCTGAATTTATACAATAAAAGTAGCTGTGAATAAGTACCTTAGCATATAAATACAACATTTTAAATTGTAAATTGTGTTTTAAGTAGAGCTTGGTACAAAATGTTCCCACTTGATTAACAAATGTGAAAATATTTTTGTTACTGTCATCTTTAAAGGTGTAGTAAACACAGCATATTCAACTTTCCATTCTTTATAGCCTTTAAAATATGGATACTTTTTCATGTATTCCAGTATTTATTTCTTCTGCAGAAATCATAAAAATAAATGAGTAACAGCAATATAGTGCAAATCATGTTCAAAATTGCACAACCAACCATGTTTATAAAAGTTTGTAGGAAAAAAAGATAAACTGAGTAGTAAATGTTCAAAAAGAAGAAAAATTGAACTTTTGTGTTACCTACGTTAATGGTCACCTGTAAAACGAGCACAAATTAAATCAATGTGATAGGATGCTCAAAATCAACAGCATATGTCTACACTACTTTTCTTTGCATTATTAAAAATTATTATTATTAAAAAAAAAATCTTCCAGCGTGGTAGGTCTATTGCCCCCTGTCAAGTTTTAGTTCCAAGAACACCAGCATATAACCAGGGCATCACATTATCAAGCCTTTATGAAGACCTCTGTGCTTGACTGTCATCCAGATGGAGAGTAGCTTGTGTAGATTCCATCTGACTGTTATTTAAAAAATGTAACAAGATTCTCCTCAAGGTGCTGCATCTTTTATTATAATGACTGTAAACATCCTTACAGCACAGACTCTACAGGTTGAATCAAATTTTTTGGACATAACTAGTTACCAGTTGAAAACTTTTATCATTCAGCTGTCAGTGTGGGAATTAAAGCAGATTAATTCTTTAGTTAGTTCTTTATCTATTATTACTAAACCTTTGAGGAAGTGAGTGCAGCCTAAGCAGCTATAGCCTGTCTTCTTAAGGCTGCTTTGCTTATCGGGCAAATATTGAATATGACAATTTTATTTAACATTAGAGCCAAAAGGAACCTTCTTCCTCATGATGTCTTTAAATACCTTACATGTTAAATTGGAGCCTTGCTACCGTTCCTCAAACACTTTCATTTGTGTCATGTCACAGGTGATCCAACAGAAGCAGGTTAATTCAAATTATTTGCCGCTAGTAGCTTTAATAACTTATTACACTCTTTTTCATTATCACAGACCGTCTCACACACCAGTACACCATCTACTGATCCTAGCTGTAATACTGTACAGTAGGTCAGGGTACATGTAAGAAGTCGCCACAAAAATTTGCATGCACATATACTCAACACTACATACCGGTATAGCCATATTGTTAAATAGTTATCTGCATTTTCATTCCATTGCCATGGCTCTTAGAACTCTGTCGGGTCTGTCAGCATTTTACACAGTAGTGAGTTGTCCTTAGATACTTGCAAGCAGGAATGTTAGAGCATTGGTGGGAAAAATCATCACTGCAATTTGAACTGTTCCATTAAGGACTGCCAGGTCACTGGCACTCTGATTTCACATCTCAAGTACAGGCTTGGGAAGGATACACATGGGCTAACCTTTGTGTTAACCAAAAGGAGAGGAGTGGTTTGACTAACAAACGAAATACCTACATTGTGGTTGGATGTTCTGTCACTCATTGGTGGCATTATTGATCCGTAACTTTCAGGATCAAGTTATGGTGTTAATGGGGCTGCAGTTTGTGTGTCTATCACTGTTATTGTCATTGTCACTGCTGGTAAATTCTTGTTTGATCCAAACTCCGTCTCGGGGTGGTTAATGTATTTGAGTTATGAAACACTGAAGGCTATTGTTACATTCATCCCCACGAGCTTATTCAATGTGATGTTAAAGAATAAATATTATAGAACTCACCAAAGTTAGCACTGGCTACAAGACTTTCTTCTCTCTTTAGTAACCCACCGACATGACAGCAATCTTGCTTCTATTTTTTGTACCAAAAAAACTTTACCATTTAACGATAATTAAACACTTGTCATCTACTTGAGATGAACATCAATTAGCACTGGAAGAAGAAAAGAGCAGGCAGTTTGACAGATACTTTCCATGCATCTTTGAATTTTGAGTTTGATGGCTTCAGCAGCGTGGGTTACCAAGAGGAGGAAAGTAAAGTGGCTTTCTTTTTTCAGTCCAAATAATGGCTGTCAGAAATGCCTCCTCCTCTCGTCTTGTAAATAGTGCTCAAGGAAGCTTGAATAGAACTAATACTGAAAATGGCATTTTTCCCATGGACCTAGGAATGCAGCCACGAACCGGTACTGTTCAGTGTACTCTGTTAACAAGCACCAGTACTGTGAACCACCGGAATGTCCCAGTGTTACTGTGGCTCAGACTCATCCCCCCTGCCTAAAGCCTGGGATGTGGTGTGTTTCTGGACAGTGAGGGGGTTCATAGAAGATGTGTTGGGGGTTTGGGTGGGTCTAGGCAATCTCTATAACGTTGAAGTAAAGACCCAGGTCGTCATCCCCTCAGAGCTCCATTGTAAGTTGCCAAAGAGTGGAAAGTGAAGTCACATGATATGGCCAGCAGGGGTGCCAACAATGGAAAAATGAGGCTTCCAAGCTTGAAATGTTAGTACAGCATCGTAAACCTGCAATTAACTCGGTGCTGAATAAGTGGTTCTTAGAAATGCTGGCTTCAACACGTGTGGTTGTGTCCTAGAGTGGTTTCTAAACAAGTTCCTAACATGCTAACAGTTCAATGTGCAAAACTTTATAAGCAATAGCATGGATGCAACCTTAACTTTTCATAATGTTTACCTTAGCTTTTCAACAATTCTTTTGGGACTTGGGGCTATTATTCAATTTACTTCAACTGTTTTCATTAAATCATTGCACCAATAAATACACCAGTAAAATGTTTTTTATAGACACATGGATATGTATAGATCAATATGAATATAAATTCAGCATCTACTTACAAGCATAATGTGTTTCTAGAAATTGACTTGCAAGGTGAAACCTTGAGAGTTATGGTATTAATTGCTCATGTTACTTATAAACATTAAAAAAATGTTCATATATGCTTAACTCAGTAAAAGGTATTAAATATTTTCACTTGTACACAAAAAACTTGTAAGTTGAAAACTCGTATCTCCAGGGATATCTGTACATGGCAGGTTATAATGAGTAATCAGTCTGCAACCTGATTTTTTAATTTTAAACTGCTTTTTTTAAACTTCAACATATTTAATAATATGACTCCTCTGTGTTTGGTATGTTGTACATTTTAATGAATATAAATATATTTAAGTGCAAAATAAATAAACCAGGAAAAGTAATGTTATATTCTATAATTAAAGTTATGGGTTTCCATTATAATAGCCATACTTTGATTCATTGCTGTTGGGTAAGATGGCATTCAGGTACAATGTGGAGTGCGGGAAAGATAAGAACATGCACTCCTGAGCTCTGTATTGTATCACTAGCCTTTGTGTCACTACCCCTGTGTTACTACCCTTTTTGTCCAATCTGTTTGGTCAAATTTATCGCTCTTCACAGTGCTGGGGATGAAAACCATCAAGGGATACTGTTATAGACACATCCAGTCCCTCTTTGTGTTGGAGACGATGCTGCAAATGGAAGATAAGCTAGAATAAACTAAAGAGAAGGAGGTGATTCTTGTGAACTGTCCAGCACTCAGTGGTGAGTTTACTCAAACTTCACTGTTCAGAAACAGGAGTACAGAAACACTGAGAGGTTCTCTAATTAAATTTATGTTCATATTGCTTGTGATTTTTTTAAACTGATGATCAAATTCCCTACATTAGAGTGAAGTTGAAGGACATTTGTGTAAATTTGTGCTGTCAGTGTTTTTCTATAAAAAACTAAGATAGCCAAAAATCAGTGTTTTGGGTTATGTACCTTGTTGCTGAAGGCTACAGAGAACCAATTGAAACATGCATTCATTGAGCAACATGAATAGTATGTTTTAGATCCTGTTCCTCCTTGGTACATAGCAATAATGCTGTACTGTTTCTGGCACCAGTCATATCCAACATCATTTATATGCCTTCATCAAGACTTGTGTACTTTGAAGAGGTGACCTTTGCCTATAGCTTCTTGAGTACTGTTTCTTCTCAGTGGATACTACTGATCTAAACCTCCAGATGAGGGCTGATACCACTTTTTTTGTCATGTGTCAGGCATTTATCGACGCAGTGAATCAGTGACCTTCAGAAGGGGAACACAGTCCTGTTATTCCCTTATTTGCTTTCCTTTCAGTTCTGAAGAACAAAAGTGATCTAATTATTGTGAGCTGACCTGTAGTGACTTCTTTATCATCTTCTGTGAAAGTAATGAACAGGCACAGATGCTGCGTTTGAGTTCTTTCATAGACACCAATTTATTAGGGAAAAGTGTGGAAATATTTTTGAAAAAAAATACAAGTCTTTAATGGGGAGTAGAATTCACTAAGAGAAAGATTTTGTTGATGTGTGGGCATTTGCTTTCTCTAGGTTAGTAGAGACTGACTCTAAGTACTGTACACTTACAGGTATTAAACATTAATTAAAAATGTTTGAGAAACTTAAAACATTACTATACAAGTATTTGACCCAACTTTTAGTTGTTGGTAGATTACACATCTCTGTTTGCCTGTAATAATTTTGTACCAGTAGTTTCAGTAGAAGTGCTTATGTAATATAATGAAAACATTAAAATGTTCTCTAGAGGAGCCCAAAGGTTCATAAATAATGACACCATTTAAAACAGTAATGAGCAGAATTTTTGATGTACTGTACAGTTAAGTATACCTTTTTATGTTTTCTCCCTCAACAGAATTCATGCTGGTACTAAATACCTTGTCATTATCAGATTAGCTGCTCTCAGCTTTGAAAGATAGTGGACGTGACTGAAAGTATTCTTTTGTGTTTCAGTTACAGTTACAGTCTTATACAACCAGAAATATCAGTATTTTAATTGTGGTTTACATACTTTACACCCTATGTGGCTACATTAAAACGATAATTCTTTTTCAGAAATTCCATGGATTTCTTTTTGTTTAAAGAACGTTTTAATTTTCTTATAGCTCTAAACTTGTTCCAAGTATGTACATGGCCATGATGCTTCGTATTTGAGAATTATTTTACAGAACTGGTTCTTAATATAAAGTTAACTACCTGAGTTACCAGACACTACCCAGATAAAAGTCTAGTGGTAAAAAGGTAAAAAGTAATCGTTTTATCATTAAAGTGGTTGCATTTAGTGCATACGTGTTGAGTGCTGTTGAACAGGTGAACACTACAGAGACTGATATGCACAGCAGTTGTAGTCAGGTGAAAAGGAGGGAAAAAATGTTGCCAACCTCATTACCACAACCTCATGTCATGTATTGCTTTATTAATGTTTACATTTTCAGATGAATATAAAAAAATGTCAAACTTGTGGATGGTACTGAGAGCAATGCAAATGTAGTGATGTGCAGACAGTCAGAACAAATTATAGATGACAAAACTTTATTGCCTTAAAACATACTGAATTTAGTATTTCTGTGTGTCCGTGTGTGTTGTACTATGTGTGCAGACTTGTATGTCACCAAACTATCTTCCATTTTGTGTGTGGTTGAGTGAGAAAGTACATAAGTGTGTGTTTTTAGAGGGTGTGAGGTGTGTGTGCACGCGTGTGTGTGTGTGCGTGTGTGTGCGTGTGTCTGTGGGGCAAGAATCTACCAGTTACATTATGTGCGATCTGTGTGTGATGTTACTACTCCTGCTTTTCCAAACCTTGTCAAAGACTGAATTTTAAATTTTCAAAATAGTAAGTTGATTTTTTTTGAGTTTAATGATGTCTGCACAAAAACCTGTTGAGGTGAGAAGTACCACTGTGCCAAATTTGAAGTCTGTTGCTCAAAAAGCAAAGCTGTGTATAAACAACAAACACAGAGACCAAGCTTTTCTGGTATGGAGATTAGTTTGCACGTATGAACCTACATTTTCCATATCCCTATTTTTTTTGTACTAAATTGCAGTTTCCAGCCAGATATTTTTGGTTAGACAAATAGGATATTTTTTCTGTTTGATTTCATCAGAAACTTTAACCAAAAATGCAAGGTTTTGGCTCCTGTAGTGTATGTTATTTAGCTCATTTGAACCATAGAGTTCACTAGTTTCAGTCAATGAATATAACTTTTTTAGGACTTTAGCTTATTTCTAACCCTGGCAAAAAAGGAAAACGTGAAAAATCTGTTAACATTTATGTTCATGAATCTACCTTTGCCTTTAAAGCTATTACATCTTGCTACACCTTCAATGATTTAGTTTTTCATTAAAAAAGGAAATTAGTGCGAGGACAACAGTGTTTAAACAAGTTTGAAACAATGGAAAAAGTAGGAATTGGTTCATCGCAAACTTTGAGAATGCTAAAATAGGCTGGCAGTTTCATATGGTACTCATTTGTTGCTTTGTAGCCAAAATTAAAGGAACTTTGAGCTACAGTAAATATTCGTGATATTTCTGGTTGTCCTTGTTACCAATCTTATTCGACCAGTATTGTATATTATGTCTATTACAATGAGATAGGGTCATCGATTCTCATCAGTCAATGAAGTTCTACCATACACCACCATTCAAAATTGAGTACATGTTAAACTTTTTCCCACATGGCATTCAGTTAACAAGTCCAGGAGAAACTGCTATGTCTTTCCAACAGTTATGTAGCAAGATGTAAGAGACTTGTGGGTTAGTTTGTTTTGACTCCTTTGTCCACGTTGGTCGATATAAATATTGCCCGAATTTCCCATCTATACTCAGAATTTTGACTGGCACAGTATGTGTACTATGCATCCTTATGTTTTCTTAGACATACACACATGTGTTTAACAACTTTACTTTGTGTCATCTGTGTGGTTTTATGTAGTAGTGAAGCACCAGTTCTGAAGCAGACTGCGATGCACACAATGTGACACCAAGTTCTTGATGGAGATGACTTTGACATAAAACCATGTGATATTACTTCAGGATTTAGGATAACCCAGGAATGAATTCATATGCAAGATCAGTTCAGAGACCTGAACATTATTGAGGCAGATCTATTTTGGATTGAAAGGAACAGTTGTTTTGTTGCAAAACTATAACTCATGGCAGGATGTAGGCCAGCGGTTAGGGATATTGACATTAGCATTCCCTACCTTTTTTAACCACTTGCCAGAGACATTTACTTGTAGACTGCAGCAGTGCCATTAACATGACAGATGTCTGGCTATATAAAGGTGTGAAGTTGTAATTTATTGTTTTGAAAGCACTGGCTTAAGACCAAAGTAGCAACAAATGCTTTGTTCTTTGGAAAAAGACATACCTGTTGAAGGGCCTGAAAAGACCCCTCTTAGAGGGTTTGGTGAAGAACTGAGTTGGTTTGTTTGGAGATTAGTGTACAGCTGGTTAGGATTTTATTAAACTGTTGAAGTGCAAGCCTTACAGAGCACTATACAGTAATGCTGAGTTTCTGTGATGAAATGCGTAGTCTGCTGAGAACAGTAGGGTAAGAGGCAATCTGTTGTCATGAAGCCAGAAATACTATTCTGGATAATCACACAAGAGTCCTTCTTATTCCAGTTGGGGCACACTTGTTTGAGGGTATTTGTTTTCTCTTAACCAATGCTGTCAGGTTACCTCAAGCAGTCTGATGAGTTTGTGCACCGCATGAAAAGTGGAATTGGCTGGCCTTCTTGCAGAATGACTGACAGTCACTTACACTGTGACTGACAGTCGCCCGGCAGACTTTCTCTTGTATTCGGCTCTTTTTTTAATGTACTTGGTGGTGAGGAGGAAAGCGTGAGCAACAGACAGTAGAAACCCCACCTCACACCAGACTCCAAAACCCTTTGCCTGCGTTCCTCCTTTCCCCTCCCTGTCCTTTCACCCATCAAAGGCTACGTATGAATGACGGTGGAGTTGATGGAATCTATAGTGGTATTGTGGGTCACTCATTATAGCCCAAGAAGCAGTCTGAATGGCTTCTAAAAGCTCTCTCACCCATGAAGACCCAGGCCCCGCTCACTGGCCAGTCAAGAGGAAGGAGTTCTCATGAACCCAACAGCACAACCTTACTCATCTGTCTTGTACCAATGTGTTTTTAAAATTATCTAGTATCCGAGGAGACTGTATACATTTGACACTCAAAAAAGCATGCACATTAAGTGCATCTTCACTAGTGAGGAGGAATAAGAAACAAACTGGAAACGTATTATTGGTTGTGTTTGCAAAGGTACAGTTACATTGCTGTCATTGTTGTAAGACCATTTCTGTATTTAACAATGCTCCTCCCTCTCTGTCACTTCCTAGCAAGTCTTGGTCACGTCCAAATGGAATGGAATGGAATGGTAATTTAATTATTTCCAGTTTGGCTGGCACAGGGACAGCACTGCAGTGTTGATTTAATCCTGGATTTGTGGAGATTGACTGGAAAGTAATATGAAGTGTACAACTATGTAAACATTCCATAATCTGGGCTGTGCTGTGCTGACAGACTGAAGGGTCTGGATGAGTCTGAAGAGGAAAACTCAGTCCCCAAGTCTTTTGAATGCTGCCCCTGTTTTCATTGTTAGACTGATAGTTTTACCCATACAGTGGGTAAAATCAGAGCTATACAGAAATATAAAAATGTGTCATATTTATAAGCGCAAAGGCTATACCACCTCTGGCAATTTCACCGATACATTTATCCACAGATATTTACAATTTTGCTGTTTGAAACAACTCATATTTTTTGTTTGAAACAAAAAAAAACAATATTTTTTAACAAAGTAAGCTTAAATCCTTATCTCTTTAGCATCGTGCTATTTAGAGTATCATGTGACTAATTTCAAGTTAAAACTACTTGTTAACCACAGCATTACTCATGGGCTGGATATCTAAAGCATGGAATGGATGGGGGCTTCCCATTCTGTACCGTCCAGTACCCAATGATCAGAGCATGCATCTTTGATCAGTAATCTGTAAGGCAGCTGGAAACTGAGGGAACTGGTACATGGATTTCAAATTCCCCTCCTAAAGGACCAGTTCCTCATTTACTAGGCTTTGATACAGTCTTCTCTAATACTATTTTGGCAATCTCCAAACCAAAGACAACAAAGGGGATCTATAGATTACTTCCTTTTTGGGTCCCACTGTAAACGTAGGCTTTCGTCCAAGAGAATGTACTTCTGACAACAGGCCATTGTGTAATGTAGTGGTTACAGCTTTTGCCTTCCACATTAGGGGTCCAGTTTTGAATGCTTGTTCCTGCTTGTAGCACTCTTGAGCAATATACTAACCCTGGATTGCTCCGGAATGAATGCGCTGCTAAATGAATGGTCAAATAAATGCTATTGAATTACTTTTCCAAAAAGAAACTTTATTCAGTAGCAAGTCCCTTTGGTTAAAGTCACCATTTAAACAATGGTTTGTAATGTTTCAAGTACCCATTTATTGATAGTTTTAAGGTCTACTTTAAAATTTATATAAAATTTAAAAGTCTGCTTTAACTAATTAGCCCATCAGTCATTGCATTGCTACTATTTTAAACAAAAAAATCATAGTGAAGAATAAATTATTAAAATTACTCAAATGTTATCAAATGTGATAAATTTCATTTATAATGATCATCTCTTGGTGCCTGTAGCACAGGTTTACACACAAAAAAAAAACTTATAAAGGAAGATAAAATGTTTCTGGTGCAACAAAGCCATTAGTATTGATCTGGTTGCACCCATCCAATTGCTGCATATTTTGCAGTGCAGAAATATCCCACAGTGGCATTGATTTTTACATTAAAATACAGGTGCCCTTTACTCTTCAACAGTTATTTATCACACTATTTGTTTAAATCACTGTAGCCAGTAATATTTAAACCAGAACAACTATAAAGAATTGAAAATGAATGCTTTGTAATGTAAATTATATTTGGGTGTCTGTGTAATGTTTGTAAAATATACATATATAAAATTACAATTGTATCAATTACATCAAGCATATAATATGATTGATGTATTTGTCTGCGTATTTTCTTCACTGATGGATTATTTGGGGAAGTAGCTAGTATAATAAGTGACTGTAAGGTGCTTAACACTTTGGGGAAGCAACCAAATATATATTTCATGGTCAGTACAAATGTGAGAAACCCCCACATCAGCACTGCCCCAGGGAGACTCCACACTCCCATTAGCACATTTGCATGAGATGGAGGTCTCCCTTGATGTGACCCTTCACAAAAGCAGAGCATGGTCTCCACCCCCATTTTCTGCATGTCTGTATGTGTATTTCTAACATCTCTCCTCCTCCCTTTTCTGTCCTGCTTCCCTTTCCTCTCTTCACTGTCCTGAATGACCACATCACAAGATTGTCCTACCTTTTCTTACTCCCTTTCTTTCCAGGGAGGGACATTAGCAGATGGAGGGCAGACTATGGATAGAGACTGTTAATGTATGCTACTTGAGTGGGTAACATATGGTGCCAATCAGAACACCCCCACCCCCCACACCAACACCATCCTCTGGAAGGATCTGCTGGCAAAGAGGGCCTTGGGATTGTGTATTAACATGCATTCTCCTTTAATACACAAGGCATAGTGGACCCTTTATGCAAACACTGCTTTGCCTGGGGGGGGGGTCTTTTTCTCTTTTATACACAAACCCCCTTGTGATGTAATAAAGCCATTCTCAAGGGTAACCCACAATTGTCATTCACTGGGAGGCTGACATAGGAGGGAAGAGAAAAAAAAAACGTCTAGTTGATGTGGGGTGCATTTTAGGATGGGGAGTGATTCCCCACTGTATCCATACAAGTCTTTGAAACAGACAAAAAATACACCAAAGTGGAGGTGGATTAGCAAGTGACGTGCAGCAGTGTGCCTGCTGCTGAAGCTGCTTGTGAACTGCTAATCTGAACAAAATTCTGCCTGACAAGACCTTTGCATCTTAGTGAAGGACCGTGATATGCAGAGGAGCAGGTTTTCTGCAAGTCCGGAGCCTCTGCATGTTTGTTTGTGTGTGAGTGTGTGTGTGTTTGCGCGTGTGTGTTTTTGAGCGACAGATAGAGAGAGAACAAGAGGGGGAGCGAGAGTGAGAGACGAGAAAGCACGCTTGCGTGAGAAAGGAAGGCATTTTCAGAAGAGAAGGAGCATTTTGGTGGATGGGATGAAACCAGCCATGGAAACTACATCAGAAGACAACCAGGAGCAGAGCCAAGACAGAAAAGGTACCAGTGAGCGCAAACAAAGGGGGAGTCCAGGGCTGACGACTGTACTGTAAACACTGGGGTTTAACCTACTTGCAGCTGCTATAGTGCACATCACCGACAGCCTGGCACATGCATCCTTCTCCATGGCAGAATTCGGTGATGCTCTTAATGTCAATTCACATATATGTAAAATGATATCATCTTTGTTTTTTGTCTATGCTTATTTTTTCTTCTTTATATTTTTTGTGGTTAGCAGAATTTATACACACATCTGGTGTATAGAACACCAGTAAGTATACAAGGATAATATGTCAACAACAACCTTTTCACCAGAAACCTTGCAATGAACCAGCTTTAATCGTAATTTACGTGATAAGTCAAATATTTAAAGGCTGAAGTTCTAGTTCATTGCTTTTTATTAGATTTTCAATTTATTTTATGAGGCTTAGAGATTAATGGTAATTATAATTGTCTGTTCTGTTTGTTTCTTCTGCTGGGTGTTTTCTGTAATGGGTGCTGTGTAAATCTGGGTCTTTCATAGAGATTTGTTTTTTGTGGATGTTGTTTGTCAGCTCAGTAGCTGTCGAAGCCTTTCTGGGCCACACCATTAGTAAATTGCCATTATAGGAAGTCCAGGTCAGCAAGGAAGGCTGATGGTTGAGGCTGGTGGTTTGGACTGTTGGTGGTGATGTAGGGCTTCGTAGGAGGAGAGGAGATCAACACAAAGACAAGAGCATCTGTGTCCCCGATATGCTATGCTTGTGATTAATCTGTCCATCGTGACTCCCTGTGGTCTGATGATTCTGGCTCATACAAAAAAACACACACAAAAACAGGGCTTCTGAACATTGACATGTGTTCAGTTGATTGTCACAGAGCCCAAGAAAAAGCAATATATTTATTCTCCATATTTTATTTATTTTTTCACCCAGGTAAAAATGCATAACTGCCATATTTGTGTGTTTACTTAGCTGGTCTGATGTACCATTCTGTTTGTGGTCCTCAGAACATGAGCCCCACTGTGCTTCTGGGCACTGTTGCTTTCAACGTGTGACCCAACTGACAGTTCCATCTTTGCTTTGCAGGACTGTTGACTGCTAGTCAAGATTTTTGTGTTTATTCAACTGTTCTGTCCCTCACTGCATCCTTGTACAAAGCTCACCTGTGCTTCTATACTATCGTGTCTGACTTTTTATATATTGTTTTTAAGTTTTTGGAAGACTGTAACCGGTAGGATTAGTTTTGAAAATATCAAACTTTGGTTTTCAGTGTTGTTTTCCAGCCTGCTGGGAGAGGCTCAGGTGGAGAGCATGATGTCAGATGTTCATGCATTATCATTCAAAAGGTTTTCTACACCTTGGCAATCTGGGTAATACCTGCATGGGACAAAACAGAACAAACAACAAAGTAACCCACAAAATGTACCTTTTCTTTTTTTGTTAAATTAGATTTATGCACCACCTTTGGTCATATTGACATACAAGCAAAGACAGTACACAAAGGGATTGCACACATGTCCACTTTCATAGAACAGAGGAAGAGGGTCAGATGGTCGCTGTATCACAGATATTACCATATAACACTACCTAATAAATTCTAGAACTAGATTCTGTCCATACATTCCAAAATTGCTTTTAATTTTTGCCCACTGCAGATGTCAGTTTTTCAAGAGATAGAAGTTAACCAAGTTGGAAAACTACACTAATGCTGAAGTGATAAACCCCTTGTGCACTACTCAGAGATGAAATTATTATTTTTGGTAGCATTCCCCAGCTAGTATAGGGTTCATTCTGAACCTGTAAACGTGGAAAATGGGATACGGGCTGAATTCGGTGATCCTGACTATGAGCTGAGATGAGTGGTAGCATCTTAGGGTGAGAGGAATTGAAGTTGTTCCAGATACGGAACCCTTGTTAAAGATTTATTTATTTATTTATTTTGTTATTTATTTATTTAATCTGTTATTTTTTTATTTGGGGGAGGGTGTAGTAGAGGAGGAGTCAGTTTGGAGTATCCAGCAAAAGATGGGGATGAAAATCCATCGACTCTCTAGCTGCCTAATCTCCCAGGACAGGCTTGAAATGAAAATCTCATGCATTCAGTTCAAAGTAGCCCTCATGACAGGGAGTGCAAGCAAGTCTTTTTTTGCCTTCTGTGTAAATCAAGTGTTGAAACACAGTAGTTGCTATATACTGGCAAACTTTTGCAAAAGTTATTTTCTATCATTTTTTTCTCTATGATTTAAGTCACTTTTGGACACTTGTCAGGAAAAAATAATGTAATCATAGGGCAGACCAGTCCATTTGTTACACACAAACTATCTTGGTGTTCTGTACATCTGGTCCATAATACATAATGTATAGCTATGATCTGATAAGCTTATCCTGTTTTTGCATTTTCTGTAAGGGGCAGTCAGTGTGGCTGTGTTGGTCCCAATTCTAATCTATCTTTTCAGGATGAAAACTACTTACAAATTGCCTTAAATATTAACATGCTATTTTGAGAGTATTAGAGATGCGGACTTTACTGGCTCTTCCCCTGGGGACCAGGCGCATGACCCGTCCTGCACCTCCCACTGGCTATTCCTCTTGCTTGTGGAGAAGTCATGCTGTTGCATAACATCCTTTCACAGGCCATCCTATTTGCTTAACTCCTCATCACAAACATTATAACACAGAAACAATCAACAGGGCAACAGGAGGTGGGTTGTAAGACCCTTATATGTACGAGGTGAAATGTGGTGGGAAACGGTTGCCTTCATAGTTCAACATCACAGTTTTGCGTATAAAACGGGCAGCATCACAGCTGTTATGCAAAAACATTTTAACTGCATTTCTTCACATTACAAGAACACATAGCACAGAGGACTGTATCTTGCAAACCAATGATAATAATTATATTGTGAAAACGATAATCTACTAATTCGCCATGGACTGTGCAGTGTCTGTGAATGCCCAAAAGAATTAATTTTATTAGAAGCAGAGAAAGGGAACCCATCCTTTTTTACTTATTTCCTGCATGTCAGTTTTCCACTGTCTTTGTTAAAGTCTTTTATGAGCCATGGGATTTTCATTGCTCATGATTAGTATTTCCTTTGTGCTGCAAACGACTGTCTTGCTGGAAGAGGAAGACCTGACTGATCTGTAAACCAGCAGAGAACTACTGGAGTGTGAATGCTATCACCCATTTTCAAAGACGCTCTCCATCACCATGCCATTGCAGCCTGGTGGGCGGCGCAAGACCTCTGCCCCTGGGCCCTTGTCAATGAGTGCCGGAAGCATGAGGATTGGCCTGGCACCATTTTGAATGGCACTTCCCATACATGCCCAGGACTCCACACTGTCTCTTTGTATGGCTGCTCCATTGATGGGACTTGGCACCTCTGTCTCTCATATGTTTGTTTATTATACAATGGCTTTCATCACAGGGAGGATCACAGGCCATCGTTGTGTCATAGCTGCTGACCACAGCTATTATTTGCTGCCCCTCATTCCTCTCGCTGCTTTTCTTTCCATCTTTTTCTTTTTGCCATTCTTTCCCACCCTCTGTCCATTGTCAAAAGGGAAGAGAGGAAAGCAAATGTGGTACTACAGTACAACTCTCAGCTTGTTTAAACAGAACCAGGGTTAATCTGGGAGATCTGTCAGGGCCTGACAGCATGTGAAAGTCATTATGTGCAGGTCAGTTTGATTTTCATTTATCATAGCATGTTAAATATGGCAAAATCCGTTGAGTTACTCATGTCCCGGTGTGTATATGGTTTTCCATGTGGTTGTGTGTGCATGTGTGTATTCATCTGTGTGTGTTTCTGTTTGTGTGAACAGCTGTCTTTTGCAGAACAGATGAGTAGATAATCTTCTTCAGAAGAGGGTGGTAAGGTCCAGCAGCTTCAGGCCTGGTAAACATCTGGACGTGTCCGTGCAAGGCAGTCGACGGTTTCCCATTGTGCTCCCACAATGCACCACGCAGCCATTGTCACTCAGACATGTGTTTTCGTCAAGCTGAGTTTAAATATAACCAAGCAGGAGGCTGGCTCAGCATGCACTGCTTCCATCTCAAGTCCACGTGATGCCACCCACCCAGTCCCTGGACCAACTCCACTGCCCACGAATGCTCAATCTGTGCCTTTATTTTTCCTTCCACTCTGTTGGAGTGGATCTCTTAGCTACTTTCTAGTTTAAATGTATAAATAGATAGAGGGGTGGATAGGTACTGAAGGACATACTTCGCAGGTGAGGAATAGCTAGTGACAGAAACAGTCTGTACACTTATATAGTGGGCCTGAGTCTTATATTGGAGTATTACTGGTCCTACAGTGTGACCCACATCTAGACTCTTGGGTATCTTGAGTTTTCTTTTCTTTAAAATAAATATGACAGTTAAATTCATATGTGAGTAATGAATTTAACTAAAAGCATAGAGGCAGAGGTATTCACATTCTTTAGTACCTATGGTGAGTCCTGATGCTGACATTTGGCATTTTCTCTGAGACATATCACTCTCCCAGGAAGTTGGTATTACACTGAAGATGATCACTCTGGGGAAATCTAAAATGTCCCAGTCAGTGCTGTGTTGCATGTCTCAGTTGCAACAAAATGCAAAATTAATTTTTAGATTTCAGAAGGGGTGGGTATGATGAGACTCATAGCTCTGCTGAGGATTAGTTATTGGGTTACATAATGTAACACTGAGAAAGGCTGCAGACTTCACAAGAGTGACTCTTAGCTCTCTCCTGTTGGTCTGTCAGGATGACGAATTTCTCCAGCCAGCCCCTTGCTCACAGGCTGAGTGCCATGAATGTAGAATGGCTAACGCCCACATTGGAGTACTGCGGCGAGTCCTCTTCAGCTGAGAAGACGTGCTCTTCTAATTTCAACTGGTTCAAGCTGAACTCTTCATGCTAATTAAGATGTTAGATTTTAAGGATAAGACTGGGTGTGGCAAAGCATATATATTTGATATTATTTCAGTGGTTGCAGGTGGTATAGTGGTTAGAGCTGCTTCATCTGAATTTATATATCTCAAGTACAAATGCTACCTCCTACATGGTACATACTCTGGACTGTTAGAGTAAAAATGATCCTGCTCTAAAAATTGGTAAATTATAGGTAGCTTAACATAGTAAGTTGCTTTGATTAAAAAGTTGCACCTTAATAAATGCATATATGTGCATGTATTGTATACAAGGAGTCAAATGTTTCTCATTGTTTAGCTCAATGTTTCAATGGATTAAGGCCACATTGTTGAAGAAGTTGTCACTCTGCACAAGTGCCAAAATACAGTTTTGTAACTAACATTAGGCAGTGGCAGGAAGGTTTTAAAATGGTTGAGTTTGACCCATATTTTGCATGGATTTGGTCTTCTGTATGCATCACTATAAATGAAAAGTCATCAGCTTGTTGAATGCATTGATCCACTTGGAAACTTTTAACAAGTGTGCAAATGTTGTGAATACGATGGTCAGTGGACCCATTTAGAGGACCTGAAAGTGGAGCAACTTGTATCGGCTCGTGGTGCTCTTTTAGATGAATGGAAGTGGACCTCACAGTTATAAGAAAATATAAAGAGTTACCCAGTTTGTATTCTTTCACTCAGTGCCATAACCCCTTTCCTGTAACATGTTATGATTAAATAGCCAATATTACTTTCAAAATGATACCTTTAGGTTTTTATTTATATAGTACAAAAATGACTGGTAAGATAAACTAATTTAAACTAAGCTTTTTTTAAAATTGTCATCTGATAAAACTAATTGCTTGAGTAGTTACTATAAAAATGCAAAAATTGATTGCTGCAGAAACAAATAATAAATTTTATATCAAATGTGCAAAAATGTTAGCTAATACGCATACATCAAAAAGAAACAAACACAGTTAAACTGGAAGTCATGATGTCCCAGCTGTCTTGTGTGTCATAGAGGTGTGTCGAAATGCACATTTAGGTCGCTGGGTCTCTGTCACAGTTTTGTCAAAAGTGAACCACATTGATGAACTGATGGATAATGTAGGATTTTTCTTGAGTTCATCAAATTAAGTATTAATTGTCATATATACTGGGATGCAACTTGAATGCTGTTCATGTCAAACATGTCAACATGCATTATGTCATTGTAGGGTGTAGGCCAGTGCCATGTTGCAGAACTGAAGTATAAGGCCACAGTGGGATGTTTCTGTGAACAAACTTGTAAAAGCACTTACGAGGCCGTAAACTTTGCTTTCAGTTTAACACAAATGTGATATAATAGATAATTTGTAGGAAGTTCCACACAGGTGATTTCACAATTATGCTTAATAAATGGGAGAACTGATGCAAACATTATGCATACATTATGAATCTAGTTCATTGCGTGATTTTGCATTATGCTTCTTTTGATGGTTTTAAAGTCCTTCAGTTTTATTGAAGGTGGTCTACTCATAAGATGATGACCCAAGAGCCTAGACAATAGAGTTTTGCCATTTGTTAGAATCATTCTTTTCTGCTGAAAACTCGTGTTAAAGATTGACTGTGACCTTTTGTTTTTGCTTAAGTTTAACCAATACCCGACCAGCATGGGAGCCCACAGTACAAGTCCTGTTAATTTTCTAATTGAGGTTTTGTGGGGTGTACTCCAGCAGCATTTGCTCTGCGCTTTTCCTGCTCTCCTCGCCCGCACAGCGAATGTAGACCGGGCTAACGGATCCAGCCACAGGCGTGATCACTGGGCTGTGGGTAACATGCTGCCATGGCGACGGCTATTCAACAGCCTGAGGACAAAAAAATGTTTTCGGCTCTCTGTGCTTCACAAAGGAGTGGAGTGAACTTTCTGACTATTGAAAGGTTTGTGCTAGAGCTAATATATCTGTTTTAATTTCCTTTGTTCGAGAAAGAACGCAGGAACAAAAGAATGTTCTCGGGTTTTACAGTATATAGAATTTGATTTAGATAAGCGTTTTCTCCCCTCTGTTTTATGTCAAGCTGATGCATCTCAGTTTGTACTAGGTCTCCTAATGCTGGAACTTGTACAAATACAGCTGCAATTTCAGTTGGGTTTGTTTCCATGTGATTGGCTCAGAGGGCTTGGTTTCTTTTGCATAAATTCCACCCCAAGAATTACTTTTATATCTTGTCTTGTCATGGTTGTCTATGTATCAGATAAAAATCATTCCACCTTTAACACTTTTTTCATTATGAATTCTCCTTTATTTTGTGATAGATTAGAGGATTAACACCATTTGAAATAAGTAGGGAAAAACCACTTTATAGGCCATTTGTGAATAGTTTTTGGTCAGGGTTCTTATGGGTCTGTTTTTAGAGCCCAATCCAGTAAAGTACCTTGTATCAGCAACTATGTATGTTGCTGATAAACCCAAAAAGCATATTTATTGTGCAATTTATTCAATAAAAAACTCAATTCAGACTAACTGAGTAGTCTGATCAAACAAAAGCCAGCATGCAGAGTGATCGACTAGGATCGGGACTCTGACCCACTGTGTTGTGTCAGGCATTGAGTGGTGAAATAGTGGTCCCATTTGTGTCGTTTGGTTTTGTTTTGATGAATTGCTATCGATTTCCTGGATGTTTTATTCGGCATTCTCAGCTCTAATGTATCCACCTCCCATTAGTGCTCTTTAACTCCTTTGACAAGTGGCTGTCTGCGGTGGGAGGTACTGGGCTTCAGGCTGAGGGGTGGATTCTGCAGACACTGTAACGCAATGTAAGCAAGGGAACAGTGACCCCCCCAGAGTCTTTAAGGAAACACTGACATGACAAACTTAACCTTTTTTTGTTTTTAGCTTTATATCCTCTGGCAGTCACATATGCATATTTGTTGTATGCATCCAGTTTGTGTTTTAGACAACACTGCATTTATTTTGTAGCTACCCATTTTATTTCACATCTGTACAACAGTTGAGACTTGTATCTGAAGCTTTTTTCCAAGTCCTTATAAATCTATTTGTTCCACTAAAAACAACTTGTCCCATTAGAGTATAATCTTGAAATGTTATTAATTCAATGCAGAATGCTGTATTTAGCTGTCCAGCTTATTTGTACATTTCTTTCCCTTACCTCATTTATATACTTAAGAACTCTGAACTCTCTAGAATTTTTGTAGGCTGTAGTTTTTAGACAGATTTGTTCATTCTAGGTTGAATAATTAAACATACACACATTATACACAAAGATAGTTACCATTGCTTTTCTATGCATATAAACAAAAAATGGAGTATGTGTTTTTCGAACAGCAGATTTTGCCAAAAGGTTTCATGAAAAAAATAATGGATGGACCACAGCTCTTACACTGCTTGCAGGGTCAGTCAGTTGAGTGTAGATGACCAAACCAATTCTCTAATCCTCTTCTCTTCCCACTGTGTTTGTACAGGTTGCTTTGAGTGCTGCATCAAGTGCTTGGGTGGAGTTCCTTATGCTTCCCTGGTGGCCACCATCCTGTGCTTCTCGGGCGTGGCCCTCTTCTGTGGCTGTGGCCATGTGGCTCTCACTGGCACGGTCAACATGCTGGAGCAACACTTTTCCACAGTCGCTAGTGACCATGCCATGCTGACTGATGTGTAAGCAGCCGTTACCGCTTAATCCCACCTATATTTTGTTGTAAACATAAAAAGTACGCAAGGCAAATTATTTTCATTCTTCCTTTCATTTTTCACTCAAGCTTATATAGTGGCTGTTTTTTAAAATTATTCATTGGATCTTTAAAAGTTAGCATAAGGTCTGATGATAGAAGCAAATTTTGCCATTTACTGTGGCATAGATTTATATTTGTGATTAGGGTAATTCTGCATAGCCTGTCAGAATAAATCCATTTAATTAAATTAATATGCTGCAGTAACGGTGTGTTTTGTTTTTATTCATGTGTTGTTGTCCAGCTTTTTTGCCAATTTTTGCCATTATTATAACTAAGAACATGATACGAAGTCCACTTTTGTTAGCTGTGGTTCAAAACCATAATCAGACTTGTTTTAGAAGTGAATTCTGGTCTGCAAGGAAGCTTAAGATGTTAGCTTTTCCGACCATAATTGTGTAGTTTCACTGCAACAGGATCCAACTGATGCAATATGTCATCTATGGCATCGCCTCCTTCTTCTTCCTGTATGGCATCATCCTCCTGGCTGAGGGGTTCTACACAACCAGTGCAGTCAAGGAGCTCCACAGCGAGTTCAAGACCACAGTGTGTGGACGCTGCATTAGTGGAATGGTAGGCTCGGCCCAACATTTTGCATCGGTGGCACAAACCTCAATGATACCTAATGACATTATTTAGCTACCTGGACAAAAAAACAAAATCTATCCATTCTCCTGTATTACATGCTTTCTGCTTTATTCTTTGATTTGTGAAGGTTTTACGGAAAAACGTTTTATATAGCAATGTTGAAAAACAGTCTATATGACACCAGTGACAATAAGTATAATGATTACCAAAACATATTCTGTGTCCATGTGATCAGTTTGTGTTCCTGACATACATCCTTGGCGTGGCCTGGTTGGGAGTGTTTGGCTTCTCTGCTGTGCCAGTCTTCCTGTTCTACAATATGTGGTCCACCTGTGCTGCCATGAGATCTCCGATAGCCAACATCACCTCGGTGGACTCTATCTGCATCGATGTCCGTCAGTATGGTGAGCAAATCCACATGGTATCCATCTCTAATATTGATTTGTGCATTTTTGGAACATGTACTGTAATTTCTGCTTTTTTGCCAAGCACTGACCAGTCTTAAGTAAAGAGGTCTTGTTAAATCAGATTTCACTGACGTTCTTTCCCCTCCCCGTCCTGTTCACATTCACTGCAAAGCTTTAGATTTGGTATACGATAAAATTAATTTAAACACACCATGTTATTACAGCTTTGATATAAAATCTCTCATTTTAGATTTACTGTGGGAATTCCTGCATAGTAGTCATTCTTATTAATATTCATTACTTCCTGAATTGTTGAGGATTTCACTTAAAACAATTCAATTTGACCTTTATAAGTCTTTTTTCCCCTAAAATAACCCCTGCTTAGGCAACATGCTATGAATTTGACTGTGATCACAACTGAAATCATCGCTAACATTGCACCTTTGGTCATGTAGGTATTATACCTTGGAATGCTACACCGGGGAAAGCCTGCGGGTCCACATTAGATGAAATCTGCAACACGAGTGAGGTAAGTACAACTGTATCCTTGCACTGTTACAATAGGTCCATGTGAAGTATATGTATAATAATTTGGGATAATAAAAATGCTACTTATTGGTACTTTGTTTGTGAAATAACCTGCTGCAGACTTTGCAAAGACTTGCTTTAATGTTCAAAATCTCCCAGTTGTCAGCTGCTGTTCTGACTGAGAGGATTGCATGTCTTTTCCAGTTCTACCTTTCCTACCACCTCTACATTGTTGCCTGTGCTGGGGCTGGTGCCACTGTCCTTGCATTGGTAAGCTCAGAGGAACATTTTCTGGTATTTTGCACTGTCCTATTGGGTCCTGTTTCCATGACATGGTACCCGGTAGGCGTCAAGTGCATTGCCCCTTCCTTCCCAAAATCATTACCCCATTATCCTGCTGTTAGGAATAAACCACTGTTCCGCCATTTAGTTGTTTTTTCTTTCCTTGAAAACACTTAAATCGGTAGCCCCTGGCTCAATCTGTGGTGTACCTAATAGAAGTGAATCAATGTGAACTGTTTTTCCTGAAGCTATAATTAGTGAGTTAAAACTAAAGGTAAGGAAGCCTTTGAAAGCATTACTGTAATCCCATCATTAGCTTATTTCCTTGGTACAGCCAGGTGAAAAATTACAGCCTTAAAGATAATCTGTGTTTTCTGAGCTAAATTACTAATGAAGAGTTATACCTTAATCCTTTCGGTAACACAAAATTTAGTAGTAAAGTTCCTCTGCTGTTGGACAGTTTTTCATCCACAGTATTTTGCATATTAAGAAACAGAATTAGTTACATGGTTACAATATTTTCATGTTACACCTACATATGTGCAGTATATTCTTTGTATTTAATTGTTTTTTTTTCATTAATGTAAGTTGTATTGACAAAGAATGTTGAAATGGGGCTAGACAAAAAAAACATGCAATTTTGATGTAATTTACCTACAGTAGATTTTGCTCTAAGATTTTTTTAACTTACTTTAATGAAGAATACTTTTGTGGCTGTGTTAAAGTATGTGAATGTACCATTCTGAACACTACAAAGTCAGGTAGAAAAGAGCTTCCATCACGCCCACTGTTGCCAACAGGTCATCAGAGTGAGGACTCACTCCCTTTCATGTTGCTTTCTTTCACCAGCTCATCTACATGATGGCCGCCACTTATAACTATGCCGTTTTGAAGTTTAAAAGTCGAGAGGACTGCTGCACTAAATTTTAATGGCATCCCGAGCCCTTGTGCAGGCTGAGACTGCACTGAGTAGACAGAGCACCCACTGACAAAATGGACTAAAACATCAGAGTAGAAGCATTTTTTTTTCTTTTGATGTAATGTGTAAATAGCAGTTCATATATATCATTTATCTTTTGTATCCAGGGACAGGGCTGTGTATGAGAGTCTGTGTAACACTGGCACTTGGCCAAGGCCTTAGTCATGGTCACGTTAAAGAAGCACAGATGCCTGAGTTTGACCTTAATACTGCTGCATTTTGACCTTCCAAGGCCTTACATGCATGACACAGACTGTCATGAAAACATCTACAGTTGTCAATATTTTGTCCTTAAAAGTGAGCACATACTGTACACATTGCAAGGGCTTGCTTCAAAACCCTCATCTGCTGTTCATGTTTGAGTTTTTGAAAACTCTGGAACTATTTGCCTCCAGCCTTTCCATGAAAGAGGTACTAAATGTGCAAGCCTTAACCACACGGCCTTCTCCCCATGTGTGCAGTGGACCAGATGTGAGCCCTAACACATGTTTGACAGCACTGCTAGACTTCTCACAATGTAGAGAAATGCCTTGCCAGCCAAAACTGATACTGCATCCCTTTCAGTACTTTGTCACCTGTAAAATAAAGTATATGGGACTAGAAAAAAATATACAGACTGGCCACAAACAATCAAAGAATGGAGCCCACATCCAAAAAGTACAAATCTTCCTAGTAAAACTTCATTTATTTTTAAAGATATGTTTCTTATTTTTGGAAAGAAATTTAATTTTTCATATCTTATTTTGCCTTTACAGCTTTGACTGACAAAAAATCTTTCTTTGGTTTTATTTCAATTTACAGTAATCAAACAAAATTTGCCTTTAAAGTGTTTTAAATGTCAATTTGTTTTTTTTGTTTGTTTTTAACACTAAGCCTGCATGCTTTTATTTTAGTGTTTATGGCCACTTATATTTCACAGTTAAGTATTTAATTTTTTTGTTAAGATTTTAAAGGCTGTAGTAATTTTTCCTTTCTGTTTTAAATAAACATGCTTTGTTTACAAAAAGTCAACCATGGTCTTTTTATTATCCAAAAATGTTATCAGGCACTAGATCACGGAAGGTATTTACAAGGGTTGATCAAAAATTACTAATAATTTCACTCCCTTCTCAGAAGTGAGAAAAATCTTTTTTGACCAACCTTCATAAAACTACGTCACCTACCTGATGCCTCTTTGCGTTGTTTACTAACAATTGTCAGTATAACCCTGACAGCTTTTACTAAAAACCCCAAGTGCATGTCCTGCAGTAGCCCTTAGAGACCCATTTTCGCACCCTTTGCCCACCTTCAGCACCCCACCTTCCTTCACCGTCCTAATAACGATGACCACAGTGGATAGCAGTATTAATTGACAGCATAACTTCTGTTTGTGTGTGACGTAATTCTACTCATGTAGCTTGCTTTGCATCCTGACATGCTCACTGGCCATCCGCCCCACCCCTTCTTTTCCAGATCCACTTCCTCATGATTCTCTCAGCCAACTGGGCCTACCTAAAGGACGCCAGTCACATGCATGCGTACCAAGACATCAAATCGAAGGAAGAGCAGGAGCTGCAAGACATCCAGTCCCGCTCTAAGGAATGCCTCAATTCCTACTCATAAGGATTATAAAGGGCCACGCACCCTTCCCCAGGCCTGATCTAGGTGCCGGACAAACTCAGCAAGTGGCTTTGATAACCTGACAACCGCTCTAATACAGTACGGCACTAACACGGCTCCTTAACAACTAAAGCATCAGTGTTGCTTTCTGAACTAATTTGCCAGGGTGTTTCCAAAAACCTGTTTTTTTCTGTTTTGTTTTATATAAACACATATACATACTTTATTATTCAAAGTATTCAGTTTTGAATATGATCTTCCTCTTAGCTTTTTTATGCTCTTTTTCCCTAACCATTATATATTGATAAAACATTGCACTAATGCCATGACTTACTAAACTGCCACTAGGAAAACCTGGGGGGGGAAGTAGTTTCAAAGAAAATGCCATTTTGAATCAATTTTGTTGCACAATGTGACGAGCCTTACGAAAAAATGCAAAATGAGACTAAATAAAATTAGTGCAATGTGCTGTTTATATCAGTCTGATTGTCCTTGTATATAGTGTGTTGACATTCGGTAGAAGGGGAATGGGGTGGTGAGAAATGTACACACGCTGTGTTTAGGGGAACACTGTAAAGCAAAGAATGGTCTGCATCTGTAATCTGTTTCGCAAGTTAAACGAATGGGGATCACAGTTTTTGCAGTTTGAGAATTTGAAGGTTTCAGCAGATGTGCCCATCCTTTGAAGTAAAACAATGATGCAAATTTAGTAAATTTAAAAATTTGCCCAGTATTATGGTTGTTCTCAGTCTACCTCATG
Organism: Arapaima gigas; assembly: GCA_900497675.1. Lineage (NCBI taxonomy): Eukaryota > Metazoa > Chordata > Actinopteri > Osteoglossiformes > Osteoglossidae > Arapaima > Arapaima gigas. The sequence continues at coordinate 258,133 of UFQX01000004.1, read as the reverse complement.
TACTAAATAGTTTCATTGCTGAGTCTGAAATTCAAATAATGATTTAATGAATACAGCAGCATAATCTATTGCAAATGAATAAAAAATGCACAACAACTTTGCATTAAACACTGATAATACAATTGAGAACCAATGTACAGTCTGCAAAAACAAATGGTCAGTTTAACCTTGTGCCCTTATGTTCCCTAGACCATGCAAGTCACACAGGAGGTTTGACTCTTGGGGGTTAGAATATGTACAGCTAGTAAATGTGAAGGCAAAGCCAAGTTATACCTTTTTACACTATACCTGTTCTTTTCTCAGTACTTTCAGCCTTACTGTATTTTCATTGTTGTGGTTTATTGTACAGTAAATGCAACAAAAAAAATCTAAAAAACACATTAAATCAGCAGTGTTGGATAAAGGGCTTGTGTTGTCTCTATTTTCTGCTGAGAATGTTATTGAAAACAAAAAACACAATAACTCTTGCCATGATGTGATGTATTATCTCTAGTAGAAGGTTACATGTTGTTGATGTGTCCCCTATTACTGAAAGATATAAACGGTACTAAAATATTGATCTTGCTTTTTTGTTAAAACTTCATGTAGTGTGTATTATGGCAGACCTGAATAGTATACCATGTTTTCAGATGGTGAGAATAAAAGGTGTGAATGTCAACTGGATGCTGAATGAATCCCTCCTCCCCTCCTTTTATGGTCATGTGACCCCAAAAAGGAACTGTATTTCCAATAATTAAATAATGTTTAAAAATGTAAAGATGTTAGGAATGTTAGTTAGGAATATTTTCTGTTTTTTTTTTTTCTTTTTTTTAGTTTAGTGGTCTAACCACTTTGAAAATTTAATGGGAAGGTTATTTTTAATTCTTTAAAGCTGTATTTCAGTATTGTTCCAATGTGCAAAGATTTAAAATACCGACAAAAATGACTGATCTGTTTTCTGTTAACTAGAGAAGATGTACAGGGATATTTTGGTGTTTATTCCTTTTTGCATGAACGAGAGATGACTGTTTCTGCAGTAATACTGGTGATGTGTAGTTGTTTGTACTGACAAACACTTGTAGGCATTGTTTGCCCATTTTATTTTTTTTCTAACAAAACATTTTATGTCAAATGCATTGTATATCATACATAGTAACCATAGTTTTTTTGTTTGTTTTTTTATCCATAGTCCTTTTTTAAAGTTTAAAGTTGTTATATGAATCCTGTATAGTACCAATTTGTAACCTATTAGTAAAACAATATTTTATACAAGTGCCAAGAGTTTCCTTGTGTTTTCTGTTCAAGCAGTTTGCTTCATTAGTGCCGTGTTTTTTAATGTCAGTTTGTTTATGCATGAAAATGGCAATTAATGTGAACGATAAGGTAAACTAATGGTAACAAAGTTGTTGTGAAATATGACTTTATACAAATTAAGTATTATTCTTGTTTGTGGTAAATCCATTCTGTTATTTAAATCAGCTTAACTGGTGTAACTGTTAAATTTAATGGAAATATATTGTACATTTTGAAGGAGAACAAATTACTACACATGCAGTTTCCTTTTAGTCATGGTACTTAAAAATGCACAGCACTTGTCAGTTCCTTTGGCAGCAGTTCACCCATTTGGGATGCCTTAAAACACTTGTAGAGACTGTGATCTGCTTTCTAAACTGTAAACTTGCAGGATTTTTTTGATGCATATACAGTACACAATTTTAAGGAAGGAAAGCATAAAAAAACTTCTGACCAAGATCTCTTGTGTACTTAGCTGAATGGGTTTTGGTATAGTTTGTCATGCAGAGACCCAAAAGCAGACTTGATAATGACACAAAAAGCTAAAGGGAAGTATTGGGTAATGCTGTTCAAGAGTAATAAAACAAAATAAGTTTACAGAAGAAAAAGCTTTAGAGAGATGGAAATTTTTAGTTGTGCAAAGATTTACGTTGGATACAGTGCTTGGGTTGAGGAGCAGGGGTGAGGGACGGGGCCAGGTGGGTGAGCCCTATGGGGCCTCTTCAGAGAGATGGATCCATTCGTTCCCAGAGCAGCGCTGGAATGCGGCCGGGATCCGAAGGGAGGGCAATACAAAGGCTCTTTTGTTTCGGGCCATAATGGAGGCGGCTGGCGGGATGCGAAGGGAATCCGTAATCAGTCAGTGATGTTTCACGGAAACAGGCAGCTTTAGTCCTCTCTAGCAGAAGGGTTTGGAAAAGCTGCGACGAGACACTGCAGTTCAAAAAGCCCATCCAATTACCATCAACAATATAACACCAAACTTTTACAGAAGATACGAGTTAGTCTTGACACTGATGCCGCAGTTGAGAGTGGGAAGTGTAAACATAAACCACAATGATTTAAATCATTCTGCTTCTGTTGCACTTCTAGCGTTCAGACAGACAACATGAAGCTGTAAACTTTCTAAGCATGTAGAATTAATTTGAAATATATCTGGGTAACAATGTATATGAAGATAAAAGAATTGGAGTTTTGTTGCAATGCCAACAACAGATGACATTGGGGAGGGAATGAGTTGTGGGGAAATCACATAAATTGCACTTGTGTTTGTTCTTGAGAGGATGTGATGGCAAAGTGGGTTAAAGCTGGTGCCTCACAGCTCCTGGTCTGTGAGCCTGATGTGGGGTTTTTATGTTCAAGTGTCTGTACCCATCAAACACACAGAGAAGAAGGCAATAGCAAAACACTTCTGTTCCTCCCTGCCTTGGAAACCGTACTGGTGGTTGGCAATGATTTGGACTGAACTCAATGGCACTTCCACACACACATTCTTGAGCACATGTTGCGGTGTTAGGATGGATTAAAAACTCCTCATCTTCCTTTCTAAGTTAAGACTACAGCAGAGGAAGTTACATCATGTGAGAATGTGGGAAAATGACTGGGTTTAGGACCAAGAACCATATATTTCATGGGGGAGGGGGAACTACTCTACATTTACATTAATATTTTTTATTTACCAAACACTTTTTATCAAAGCAGTATGCAAGGATTATTAAGTAGTATTTAGCAGACCTGTTTTTTGTTTTTTGTACTGTAGAGGGAAACCCATGTAGAGAACCAGCAAACTCTGCACAGACTGAGCTGGTTCAAACAGCCTTGAGTTATGGAGTTAATATGAACTGTTTCAATTCATAACCGGCTGTGACAGCATGAAATTATAAAGAGTCAGAGGTTTTACTGATAGAAGTGTAGGCTAATGAAACAAATACTTTAGTAAAAAAGATCTCCTCTCCAAGGCATTATGTCTTGGAGAGGAGATCTATGAGACACACGGGTAGGGTCAGGAAATACAGCATGCTGGTTAGACAGAGGGACAGTCATCACTGCGCTGTGTCCAACTGAGGCAGCTTCTGCTGTTTCCAATATGGTCCAGCTATAAATAGAGGCAGCTTTCAAAGAATGCAGAGAATGAAGGTGTTAATTCAATTATTTCCTTTCAGTCATAACTACCAAATACATTTCTATACCTAGAGTACTGACACAATAGGTGTGAAAAAGCCACTTATTTGTATTCTGGTTTTGCTATTATTTTAGTCTTTCCATAAGGAAAACAGTGTAAGACTTGAAATATTGAAACTGAGCAAAACAGTTGCCTTGTGGCAATATCCATCAATATAAAATGCCCTTTTTGAAGAAGTTGTTTGACCAGAAACAAAGTAAAATGAAAATTGTTTGGTTATCACTTTTGATATATTTCCTGGCATCACTGCAGTATAAGAAATCACTTTTTTCATTAGTCTATATCAAAGTGCCAGCAGTGACACGTAAACCAGCGTATTTATGTGCATGCATGCATGTATGCACAGATACATCTGTATTGTACTTCTGCTTATCCTGTGTTGCATTAGCAAAAGAACAATGTGGGGTTTCTCTGCATTTAGGCACATTCAGTGACTTAGAGGAATTACGCAATTTAATAAACACTTCACATTAGAAACTACTAAAGGTTACAAAAAATAATTGTAGCAGAATGAATCACAACTTTGAATTACTGTTTCCATTATACTGAAAACAAAGTAAATAGATGCTGAGAGGTCAGAATGTTGCAGAATGTTCTCCTTCACCACATTCCTCTCACGGCAGTAGAGAAATCCTTGACTGGAGGGAATCTGCCCATTTGCAGACCAGCACTTTTGTTAAAATGCATGACCTCATTAATAGCCTCGAATATATTTTCTAGACAAGGACTGATGAATTTTGATCATTGTTGTTCTGCAAAAGTAACCCATCTTCCAGGCCTGCTACTGTATTTACCCATTCATCCCTGAGATCTTCACTGGAACAGTGTGGCCTCCTCTCAGCATTCTCACATTAATGAAAAAGCCTGACGCCGAGGAGGTCTCCTGGATCTCCCTCAGTTCTGAGACAGAAAGAGAACTGCATTCTCGACGGAGCAGCGAGTGCCTGGCAATCTGCCTTTGTAAGACGAAGGCTCTTTCTGTCCTTTCTGTCCCTGAGCTTTCAATGCACTTCCTGCACTGTCTGCCGAAATACAGCGCTGCCAAGGGGCCTGGTGCTGACCAACAACACTGTCTGAAATAGGGCCTCTTTGAGAGCTTGGCCCAAACTCTTTCCTCCTGGAGTCCAGACTTGGTTCATACTCAGTAACACCTCCAAAAGAACTTGCAAATTGTTATTTATCTCTGACAGTCCACAGGTATGGTGGGGCATAGCAAACTTAAATTTAATACCTATATATCAGTATCCAAAGGGAAACTTTTGCAGTAACAAAATTTTATCTAAGCTTATCCATAATAACAAAAAATCAAAACATGCATAAAAATCTTTACAAATTTTAAAAATCAACAAATAAATACCATGCAGTGCAGTGGAGTGTACTGCAATGAAAAATAAATGATTGTAATAACTTGTGTTGTTTACTGTTATGAATGTATCCCTTTTGAAAGGCACGTGCCTGCACTGGTGTCCTATCAACTGTTTCTGCTCTTCCTCGCCAGTCACATGCTGGGTTTGTTTGGACATGTAACCACATTTACTGTAATTTAGGCTGGTTAATTCACCTGGCTGTCCATTGGTCCTCAGTGGAAGTAAAAGGATGAGAAAGGATTTTCACATGATCTAAAATCCTTCCTGTGCAGCACAAGGAAACTTTAAACGAAGTTTTAGAGCAGCAAACGCAATTATCTTATTAATTATTGAATATAATAGTGACGTAAACAGGAGCCTTGCTTTCAACAACACAGTTGAAAATGTTGTCACAGGTTATTAGATTTATGTAAAAAAAAACTGCATGAAGTTAAAGTTCCATACAGCTTTTATTTCATCCCCTTCCAACGGAAAAAAAACTGACACAGCCACCTCCTGCCACACAGAAAACCTCACAAGCCTCTTCACTTTATTCGATGATACCCATTAAAAGATGTTTGTTTTGTTTTTAGCCAAATTTTATATTTTTAACAAACCTATTTATTTAAATGCCAGTGGCAGCACTAGAGCAAAATGACCTGCCCTCTACATGCTGTTCTACATGTTATGAACATGCTAATTAATCCCAATATTAAGTGTTTTCTAAATAGATAACTGGCATTTAGTGTTTTTTCGTGCTGAAGTCACGGGTTCATAGTTACATAGCTGTTTTTAAATGTCCTTACAGGGTGTTATTTTTCTTTTCATTTAATATAACAGGAAAAAAGCATTCAGTATTCAAAAAATTTGGTATCCAATGCAGTTTCAGGGATGAATTACATTCTGATACTGAGGACTAACTGTAGTTGTAAAATATATCTTACAGTCACAGTTTACAATGTAATGCCCCAGTGCCTTAATACTGAGTTTAAATTTAATATTCATAAAACCACATTACCTTCAAAGGACAGCTGCCCACATTTTACTGTTGTTAAGCAATTATTCCAGTGTTGTCTTATATGTTGTATACTTTAGTGTGGAGTACTTTTTTAAATTAACATTACCCATTCTGTGACTTTTCCAGTTCACAAAGAAGGTGCAAATGCATTAAAAAATGTACTTCTTTCCCTCTACTAACCTGACAAAAACCTACGATTTATCTGATCGGTGAAGATAAATGATAAATGAAAATTCTCGTAATCCACAAAAAATTTTATCTGTTAACCAGATAACTTTTTCTGGAATAATACGACTGGTTTAGGGTTGTCCTTTTGCAGGTTGTACATAAAGAGTTTGAGTCTCACTCCTGATGTGGTGTCCTTGGACAAAGTACTCACCGGGATTCACAGTAAAAATGCTGTTAAATGGGTAAATCACTGTATGTCACTATTTAGAAAATTAAAACTGCCCAAGGCAAAGGTATCAGCTAAATATAATAATACAATGTGGGCAAATAGTTTAACTTTCCTTTAGTCTGCCTGCACCAGTGCACCTGTAACTGGCTGCCCGCAGGAATATCTATGCCTGCACTGTAATATCACGCGTCTTATTTTTTCGTCAACAGCGACACCTATTAGACAATCCACGGCAGTGCAGCAGCAAAGACAACACGAACACTTTAACTGATGCGTTTTATTTAATTAGGTTCTGTACGTTCACTAGTATTTAAGCTAACATGAGCAAAACAAACGAGATTTTGCAGTTTGTCATTTGTTTGTCTGTTATACCCCTGACTTCTATAATCAAAGCCGGCAGTGAACGAATCTGTGGAAGGTGTTGTTGTCGTCATCAGCTTGCGACATCAATTTGTCTGTGATCACGTGACTTTCGGGGCAATTTAAGGATTTTTTTTTTTGTACTTGACTAATGGATAATTGAAATAAAAACTTTCAGGAGAGGTTAATAACCACGCTGCTGCTCTGGTGAATGGTTAATCCGTGTTGTGATTCTGTACTCTGGCAAAATGTAACTATTTCTCTGAGCACCCAGGAGATTTCACTATCAAAATGAGCTCCCTCCTTGACTTGTTTGCATTTCATACAAATACCTGGACAGTTGACTGTTTTTGAGCTTGTTATCTGAGGATCTAATTTAATTTTATATTCCAGAATTACACACTGAACATACTTCCCACATGCTCCCCTGCCCCTTTCTAAGAGCAGCTGAGCTTTGACATGTCATGTACACAGAGAGAGGACCCTTTTAATATAAACTCGACAAGCTTATTCTGCTCATTAGGTACTATAACACCATAATGGTCAGGATATAGCAGGCAGTACAGTGGCACACCACGTGTACACAGTATGACAATATCTGACAGACTGATGATACTGCTGTAGACTTTACACCATCATGCATGGCATGTGATGCTACATTGCTGCCTACAAATAAATGTGGCCACCCGTCTGTGTAAAAGACTAAAACATAGCATAGACTGTTATTAATAAAATTTGGAAAAACTGACATCTTTACAAGTATTCTCAGGTTGAATATCTATTCCCTGCCGCTAATAGAATATACCTTTCAAAATACACAATTCTGGATAGATAACAATTTGTTAGAAAATATTAGACAAAGATGGAAAATCTGATGGATTGCTTAAAGGGTTGTGTAAGGAACCAAATCACATAACAAATGATGAGTACATATAGCAGATGCAGACACAGCTGTTTTGTAGCAGCCAGAGAGCAACTCCAATGCATTAAAGAAAAAAATACATTTAAAAATACAAAATTGTTCATTTGCATACAATACAGTCATTTAAAAAACAGTAGACAAGACTTTCTGGTAATCTTTAATGTCATTAAAGTACAAACATTAATTAATAGCCATTTGGTCACACATGACAACAGCTCCATCTCTATTGCTTGGTACATCTTGCCACGTTTCCTGTATCAACATTCTCTTTCTAAAGACAAGCGTGATGTATATACCCTGTGTGTTCCGATCAGGTCATTCACAAAGGCACTGCAGGCTTCAAACCATCATATATTCATTATGATGGTCAACATCCATCACGAAAATGCCTTTTCAGTGTTCACCTTCACTTCGGTACAGCAAAATTATTTAACTGAATGCTCCTGTATTATGTCCAAAAACCAAAATATAATGTAGCAAGAATACAGTAAAAATTACTTTTAACATCCAATACAAATGCAGGTTTAACATTTGAAAAAATAAAATTAATAAATTAAAATTGGAAAGTATTACCTTTTAATCTAAATGCATGATGACTGTAATTCTTTATAGTATTTTAAAACTTCTAACTCTGCTACATGGGATGTCTTTACTATAGGAGCTAAAATAATACAGGGGAAACAGAATAAAGTCTTTTTTACTCAATAATATTTCATAATTCTTACCTGTTGTGCTCCTGAATTGCATACATCAAATTGTAAACTAGAGTATAAATAATAGTATATAAAATATGCAGTCACTGTTTACCATATACTGCAAATGGCCAGAAAAAGACCTACAAATTATTGATTTATACCTTCAGATTCATGTAGAATAGAAATTTTAAATTTAACTGACATAAAGTTGTTGGCACAGCGTAGCCCAAGAATCCTACATAATGCAGACCAGGTTTTGTGCAACACAACCCTGGGGTCTTTTCCTGTGGACTACCTGGGCTCCAGAGTCATTTGTTTCTAAGAAAGCATCAACAGCAGATGCCACCAGAACGGGGCTTCCTATGGAGGTCTACGGTGTCCGTGGGGATGAGGTGGTCTCCCCTCTCCTCCACAGCCAGCACACGCCGAACTGCCTCCTCAAAGGCTGCTGCCACATTAGTGGCATCCTTGGCACTCGTCTCATAGTACGGGTGGTCGCCGTTGTCGCGGCACCAGTGCCTTGCATCCTCAGGGGTGACCTGACGCTCTGTCACGTCTACCTTGTTACCCAGCACTACAAAGGGGAAGTTCTCAGGGTCTTTGATGTCAGCATAGTAGATGAACTCCTTCTTCCAGTTGGCCAGGTTGATGAAGCTTTGGCTATCATCCACGCTGAAGGTGAGCAAGCAGCAGTCGGAGCCACGGTAGAAGGGCGTCCGCAGGCTGCGGAAGCGCTCTTGGCCAGCAGTGTCCCAAATCTGTACTGTGGCCAGGTGCCCGTCAACCTCCAGGTCCTTGTTGAGGAATTCCACGCCAATGGTATGGAAGAGGTGTGTGTCAAACTTGTTGGTGACATAGCGGTTCATGAGGGAGCTTTTTCCCACACCACCATCCCCCAGCAAGATGACCTTCAGCAGGGTTGTCTTGGCTGCCATAGCTATTTAGAAGAGCTCTTTTCAGACACGATGAAAGCTGGAGATCACAGCACAGTTGGCGACAAAGTTAGGCAGATTCGCAGAGTATAGATCCTGCTCTTGTTACTTAATAGAAATATCAAGTACAATACTAAATAACATTACTATGATCCTTTCTGATTAAAAAAAGGCCAGTCATAATAAATTTGGGATACATATGGCTATATGCTGCCTGCCTGCATTCTACTCCATGTGAAGTGTTTGGTCAGCAGCCCTGAGAACCTTTTCAAAAATAAACCTGGCACTACATGATCAATTGAATTTTTCGCTTCCAGCATTTCTACTGTGTTTCAGTGTTTAGGGGAAACACTGCCAGTGATGTTTCGCAATGACTGTCAAATTAAGAAATCACCTTGAGAGAAAAGTACCCAACACTCCAGTCAAATGCTTTATTGCCTTTGTTCGGCAGCTGCAGCTTGTGTACAAGTGCAGTGATAGTTTCCAGACTGAAATGAGTCATATCAATGAAAAGATTAAGCAATTCATTTTTACGCTGTGGCAGTCATGAAAAGTTAAACAAAAAAAAAACAAACATGAGAGGTGTTAACACCCCTTACCTTTACTTTTCACTTAAATACTTGGAAAGCACACATCAATGAGGTTAGTTTGACTGATTTTTTTGAAAGCTGGTGTTATATTTAATTCAACTGCCTGCACAGATGCATCTCTAACCTCAGTTGCTGTTAAGAAGGTAATATCACAAAAAGATTTTTAAAAATGTTGCACTTGGCACTCATAACACTCATATAATTGGACTTTTCCTTTGAGCAACACATTTTAGTTAAGCATTCGAAAGCGAAAACTACATGAACTTTATTAACACAACGAGGCAAGGAACCAGTCGCTTCTTTGCCATGCCATTACCCATTAAAAGGTTCACGGTGAGATCTGCCCTCATATATAACATCTGTCTGTCAAAACAGGAGGGATAGTTAGTTTTAGCACCCATTTTCATTCTGGATCTGCTGTGGGTGTTCATTTAATCGGCAGCACAGACTACACATTTTAATTATACCGACTGAAGAAAGTCACGTTTCAAAGCCTTAGGGAGGGGATTTGTTGCCTGACAAGTTGAATAATGACATCAACACAGTCAATCCCTGAGTAAACACAGGAACACATTAAACAAAAAAGTCTAAAGTCAAAGAAGCAACACACACTCTGGCTGTGAAATGCAAATAGAAAAAAAACCACGCTAAATTCAAAGAGTAATCTCTAAAGTGTTTCTCAGTAAATTATTGCTGAGCTTGGTGTATAAAGTATTCAGTTTGGAGGTAATGGCCATTTTAGAGGAAATTAACAAAATACTTTCATATGTTATGGCATAAAGTAATGAGGGAAAGGTGAGACAAGTTTACCTTGAGCCAGTTTCATTCAAACAGCACAATAAATACTGCCCCCTGTTATTGAGTCTTATTATTACTGGAATTACAGCTTTGTTATACAAGGAAATCTTGTAACATCAATCATTTTCATAGAAGAATAGCCAAATCTAAACAGTGGAATAAAGTTCTACAGCCCATCTGAGAAGTTTACAAGTTCTGAAATGTCTGGTTTCCAACTTGCTTCCATCACAATGTGACCACTTAAACGCACAAACAAAACAGAGTAAAACTGGTCACCATGTGCTGCCTGTTTACAGTCTCTAGAGCAAATTAAATGTCAAGGTTTAGTGCGTCTGTTAGGTCAAAGATCAACGTCTGATTCCAGTGCGCAACACACTTCCCACATGCAAAGCCAGCCAGGAGAGACCTTAGATCACCCTGACACCAAGTCGTTCAGCTCGCCCTAACAGTTTGTGGCACACCCTGGTTCATTACCAGAAGAACTCTAATGTCCAACAATGGAGTCTTCTTCCACACTGTGACAACCTCTGCTGAGCAAGTGCACCGAGAGAGCAGTACACACCACAACAATGCACAGAACCAACAAATCATATAAAGCTCTTCTGCACACACAAGTTGCCATAAAAGATCGAGAGAGAAACCACCCCATAGCCTAAAGATATAATAGCCCAGTCGGGGGCCGGTCCAGTTGTACTGCATTATCTGTGTTATGGGCCTTTCCCTGTAACACACACAAAAGACTATTGGTCCAGCAGCCGTGTCATACACAGCCTAACAAAGTCACATTCACAGCCACGTTACACAATGCAGCCACAGTGAGGCTTTCTCACCCTTATTTCAAATTAAATGTGAACTCAGTAACTTCAAAAAACTGCATTACCAGTGTGACATCAGTGTGTAATTCTGTTTTATTTATTCTATTGTCTTTATTACCCCAAATGAAAAGCAAGACCTACCTGAGATAACAGTTAGTGATCATATAAAGGGCACAGTTAAGGAGGCGTCCATTAGTTCTGGGGTGGATGTGTGTAAACATCCAGGGCCAAGGTTGAACCCACAGTGGGGTGGTGAAGAACTCAGCTGCTCCGGGTCATGTGCTGTATAAATGGGTAAACAAATGAAAACAATTTTTTTATCACAGTTCAAAGACACGTGTTTTTGGTGAACTGGTGTGTCTAAACGGTGTGTGTGTGTGTGTGTGTGTGAGTGTGTGTGTGTGTTTATTGCTCAGCTGTATAGAACAATGAATGACTACAGGTAGTTCACTGTGGTGTATCTAGTCCTGTAAGTCATCTTGAATAAAGTTAGAGACTAAAAATCTGTCGGTTAAATGCTATTTATAACCACAATCCGCCCTCTGGAGAAAAGCGCTGAACGAATAAAGGTAGATGTGACAGCGAGTTAACAATGAAGACTACCTTTCTCGCCACAGCCGCTCTTTGTTAAGATGCGCCACCGAGAGCCTCCAGGTGTACAGCTCAACACGTCCACATTCTTATTACAGGTAGCAGGAGTCACGCGCCGACGCGGGTGACGTCATCAAAACAGCCACGCGACCGAAATCCAAAACAATGTTACAGCAGTAAAAACACAGTACAGGCGCCGACCACGCGGACCTGTCCGAAAAGCCAGGTTCCGGTCGAAGTTGCCATTTACAGCTCCCTCAGTATTACAGTAAAGTTTTGCCTTGTTTTACTTTGTTTAAACTTGTGTAAACTGCGATCGGGCGCTATGACATGTCTAACGTCTGTGTGTTACTGTGATGAACAGGCGAGCTGAGCACTTCGATAACCCGAGCCGACATGATGGAGGCTGTGCGATTCGATGCGGGAGCAGGGAGCGCTGCCACAGGCAAAGGCACCGAGCGGGACCGCGAACGGCGAACATTTGAGGACACGCGGCCAAACACACGTCCGTTACCTTCAGCCGAGTCGCGGCGCCGATCTTCCCGCAGGACGCCGAGAATCTCCGCTCCCCTCTGTGTGCGCTGCTGACATGGCGCTGCGGGGCCGGACCGACAGATCAGCCGCGCGCTCTCATGTGACCGCGGACTCCGCCGCTCCGTCCTGAGTTCTACTGTACCCTACTGTACTCTACTGTACTGTCCTGTTCTGTGTTCTACTGTACTCTACTGTACTGTCCTGTTCTGTGTTCTACTGTACTCTACTGTACTCTACTGTACTGTCCTGTTCTGTGTTCTACTGTACTGTCCCGACCTGTGTTACACTGTACCCTTCTGTCCTGTTCTGTGGTTTACTGTAATGCACTGTACTAACTGGTTGCTTGTCTCACTGCACTTCCAGACTGTTACTAGCCTTTAATATGACAGCCTCTTCACTTATTTAACAATAATGATAATAATAATAACAATAATAATAATAATCGTCATCATCATCATCATCATTGTGTATCATATAAAAAAGTGTTAGCAGGGCTGAGGGCTGAGTGGGGGGGGGGCATAATTTCCCCTGATCCGGCACAAAAGTCATAATCAATCTGTACCAAAATCCATGAATATTTAAAAAAATGAGTGATACCAACTATCTGCAAGATAGTTGAATAAAGAAAGTAATAAAATGTGGAACATTACAAATTCCTGCACTGGTTTTGCTCATCTGAATGGTTCCATTCTGAAGGGCTATAGAGCAGAGCAGTTTGCTCCTCTGTCGGTCAGAAGGGCTGTATAAACAGGTAAGAGGGAAAAGATCTGATTTGTGTTTCTATATAATGTAATTGATTCAATTCATTGACTGAATCCTGCAAGTGTTTACTGTACAAGTGTCATTGTTCACTTGACTAGAATAGCCATTTCTGCCTCTGGTCCATCACTGAGAAACAGTGTAATTTATTGCTGTGAAACTGAGAAATCTCTAACCCGGGGCCCATGGGAATGTCTTTCTGTGCTTTTGAAGTTATATATAAAACTGGAGATTAATTTTGTTAAAATTCACCTAGAGACAACTGCTGTGGCTCTAGATGACAAATCCAATGTCTCCTGTTTATATTTCATCTCATAACTTCTCTTGTGCTGCATTGGTCGAAGAATTACCAGGGCATTATTAAAGAAAACAGATTTATTACATTACAATAATTTGCAACATATAAAGTGTCATAATGTGCATCACTTCATGTCCTTGAAAATCTTTTCGGTGACATTTTTATACTCATGTCTCTAAAACGCCTGTGCTAGAGAATACGTACAGTACAGCAAGCACAGACAAGCAGGTCTGTCTCAAACAAATCAGTTGAGCTATTTTTGAAAGAGTCAGTTGGCGGGGACTTTTTCCTTATGCATGACTATTTCTGATTGCAGTACATGACAAGCTTGTCAATCTCTCTGCCAAAAGGCTCCGATTGCGGTTGTCGGGGTTGGGAACATTTTGCAATGTCCCATAACCCAGTTTTCAGCAGGAAGAAATGATTATAGTTACAGTAGAAAAATGTGTAGTGGGAACGTTGCATGTATGGTCCAGACCCGAGGCTCAAGGGAGCTTAGCAGTACAGGAGAGCGGCACCTCTATAGCTTCACATGTCCACACTCTGCCAGGGTCACATTCACCCAAAAAGGTCTCTAGACAACGCCAGCAGAAGTGCCAGTTTCCCATATCAGCATTCCAGGTAAAACGTGACTGAACATCTGCAACCAATTTTTACAGAAATGGTCTATGCTGTTCCCATTTTCCTAACCTCTTGATGACTGGATGTTCAGAGAATGCATTCAGACAATTAAAGGTTGCAATTATTAAATTCAATATGTGAATGATTTACTTTTTTGGTATGTGGGCAGGCCGCATAGTGGTTGCTTATAACCTGACAGTTCAAGCTCTGTGTCCTGCTGCTGTTTCTGTCAACCTATATTTATCAGAGCTGCTTTTCGAAGGCAACTTACAGTGTTAGCGTTCCAGTATTACAGTGATTTTACCTCACATTCAGCAAGGTATTCTTGCCACAGTAATTCAGAAATAAACAGCCAGAGTGTGATTCACACCTGAGATGCTTGGACTGCAAGGTGACAACCAGCTCCTACCTACCCTTGAACAAGCTGCTTACACTAAATTGCACCAGTAAGAATACTCAGCTCGACAAATGGGGCAATCACTTTGGAAAAATGTTCCTGCTCTGTAGTACCTCTAGAATGCATCTACATGGCAACCAAATGATGCAGGCAGAGTGAGAAAAACCATAAAGGTTCTTCTAGTTAATTAAGAAAGTTACTGTCAGCATCAAACTTTTTGCAGCCCAGGCAGTCTTATTTCTTAAATACAGGAATTTTGGTCACAAAAAGGTCATTATTTACTATAATATTAGTAATATTATCAAAATATTATACATAAATTGTTACATAAATATAACTTTCATACAATACATGATTATTTACATATTTGGTAGCAGTTGTCTGGTAAGCCATCAAATATGTGTTGAATAGTGGAGGCACAAAAGATTTTTAAATCTCTACCGCTAGGGGGCGCGGTAAGGCTTTAATTTTGGGGAGCACCGTCAGTGTGGATGGCCTGAGAATTGTTTCTTTGACCTTCCAGGGTCAAAAATACACAACATTAACACTCATCATTGTCACCATCATCATCATTGTGACATCCTTGATGTGTGTCAGTAATTGCTGTTCTTATTGGCTTATTGCTTGCCTTTACTTTGGAAAAATCGAGGTCTGACTCGTTTGTTTATTTGAGATTCTGTGTTTTTAAAACTTTGAGTTTAACATGTTCTGCCGTAAAGTCAGTGATGCGATCAAAGTGAAATGTTTCCATGCTGAGTTTCCTAAGTGTTTGTCAGCTGTCTGATTTGATAATATAAAATGAACATTAGTCTAGGTAGTTCAAAAGGAAATGTTGCCTACAGCTGGCGGCTGACACGAGTATCCCTGTCCTTCACAAAATCGATTTGTTCCATGAAGTCACTCCATTAGGTGAATTTCCTTAGTAAAAGTATAGAATTATTATTATTTTTTATAGACAAAAATGGTGGCGATTCTATACCTTCATAAGGGAAAAAGGATAACATTTTATAATCCATCCATCCATTAACCGCTTGTCTTTGTCAGGGTCCAGGGTCAGGAACCTATTCTGAAATCACTGAGCACTAATTTTATCATATTGTAACAAACTAACTTCTAACTGCTTTTAATGTTTTATTTTGTCTGTTTATATGCCTTTTTTCATTTTCTTCTAAGACAGTATTTTGGTCATTTGTCTCACAGATGTTTTTAATAAACAGAAGATTCATTATTATCAAGTTTAGGGTTTTTCAGTCTTCTGAGTTATCCAGTAGTTTTTCGTAGTCTTATTCTATGGAGGACAGTCTACAAAATTCCCGATTGAAAACCCGTCCATTTCAGAGCTGTGAATACCAGCAAAAAACAGTGATACTTTTCCTTCTCTAAATTTGAATTTGTTTTGTGAGTTTTGCTGTTTCCATACCTTCATTAGCTGTGTGCTGAACAGTGACAAAAAAGAGAGAAAGTTGAAGTTTAGATGGAACAGAAACCGCAAGCCAGAAAAACTGGATGTTAGTGAATCAACAAAAAAAAGACAGAGTAAAGAGCAGGAACAAGCAGTACTGGTGACTAGAAAAAGGGATGTTGCACTGAAATAGAAAAATGCTGAGCTCATGTATCAAGCAGCAGGCTGAAGGTGAACATGAGAAGGTGTGTGAAGCATTACTTTTATGACATAAAAATATTGACAAAGGAAAAAGAATGAGAGAACCCTTTTTGTATGAGATAAGTTCACAGTTACACAACTGGAAGAATGTAATAGTTTTACTTTAATTTTGTTTTGCTTTTTATTTCATTGTCATTCTGCCTGCATTTAAATGTAAAAGAGATAGCAAAAAATAGTTTCTTCTGGACTTTGGGGCGCAATGCACTAAATAGACAGGAAGAGTACACCGGACAGCACAGATGAATAGATAAGTCAATGAACTGATAAATAGACAGAAATTGATTAATAGATAAATAATAATTAAGTAGATAGATACAGTTATAAACAGGTAAATAAATCAATATGTAGTGTCAGATGAGAAGATCAGTGCAAACAGTCTGTAGTGATGGCGCAGTGGAAGCTGGTCAGTGTTGGCGGTGGGGATCAGTCCCTGCTTTCACAGGCTGTGGGGAAAGCTGCTCCTGAGCCCGATGGTGTCGTCCAGCAAGCTGCAATAACCTAAAGTTAAGATGCTCTCTAAGGCACATCGCTTGTCCTCCAGATGTGTCAGGGCCAGATGTATTGCGGTGGTGATGGCATCTGTAGTGGCTCTCTTGTAGTAGTAGGCATACTGGTGTGGGTCTGGTGTGGAGAGTGAGACATGAGCCTTGATGTGGGACATGACTAGTCTCTCTAAGCACTTCATAATGACCAGCATGCATGCAACAGGATGGTAGTCACTGAGGTTGAATATTGGTGATTTGGGGACAACAGCCTGAGCCAGGGAGATGTTAAAGATGTCAGTAAAGACCTCTGTCAGTTCACTACCATTCGTCCTTTAGCACATAGCTGGGGATGCTGTCAGGAGCTGCTGCTTTCTATGAATTAACTCTCACCAGAGTTCTCCTCATCTCAACTAGGAAGGCAGAAAGGACCTGGTTGCCAGGGGGAGGAGCTGCTTTCATGACCAACATGATCTTAAGGGCCTCAGACCAGAAGCAGAAGTCATTCAGAAGACATGGATTTGAATGAAGGTTTTGAAATTAAGGATTTCTATGCTTTGCATGTCATTATATTTATTAATCTGTTTGCAAATACAGTTCATATTACATACAGCTCCGTATAGCCAGATTTTCTTTTTGGTACCTGGCCCACCACCTTCCTTGACTGTTC
Organism: Arapaima gigas; assembly: GCA_900497675.1. NCBI lineage: Eukaryota > Metazoa > Chordata > Actinopteri > Osteoglossiformes > Osteoglossidae > Arapaima > Arapaima gigas. The sequence continues at coordinate 240,791 of UFQX01000004.1, read as the reverse complement.
TGTAAGTAAATAAAGCTCATAAGATCATTACCTATGTAGAGTATTTGGACACTATGGTAACAGAGGGTCACTAGTGCGGTCCACTAAAAGGTCTTCATTTCATTGCTAGATTGACTTTATTTATGTTAGTAATGATTGTCTCTTGAGTAACTTGAAGGTTAATGTGCAATTAGTTAATTAATATGCAAATAATTCCAATTAGAAAAAGTATTATTCAGTAACTAAGTATTATATGAACATATAGTCTAAACCAACTTGTAAAGAAACTTTACATTTTTTCCTTAATATTCTAAGTGCACATTAGGTGGTCTTCATGTGGACATGTCAATCCTACAGTCTAATTCATAAATTTCTGAAAGTGTTCTTCTTTTTGAACAATTCTGTATTTTCATCAGCCATCGTTGTGGGTTTACATGACTTGGGAACCCATTATGTGTGGGATTAATGTGGAGCAGAAACTAAATCACAACTAATGTAAGCAAAGGTTGTTCAAGGTAGCATATGTGTCCGATAACTCTGTCTTTTTCCATATCTTTTTAAGGTGAGACTGCAACTCTGTTTACATAGTAGGACATTCATTCTGAAATACTTAAAGTCTGTTAAAATCTTAGGTTTGTAGAGGGGTTAAACTGGAATTTCTATTCACATCTGTCCCGCTCAGATATATACCTGGAAATCAAAAAGTAGTAAATAATGTGCAACCAGAACAATGAAAGTGAGGAATGGAATTTAAAAAAATGTTTTGTTAAAAGGAATATTAGCATATTTTGTATTATTTCCAACACAATTTTCACTTTTTGAAGTATCTGTTAACAAAGGCCTTAGAAGTAGAACAGATACAACAGAATAACTGCAATTTTCATTTAATGCTGCTGTTTGAAACCCCTCATTGCACACTATGAATTGATGACTTCTGGTGGCCAAAAATTAAAAAAATGGAGAGAACACTTGTAAAAACAAAACAAAAATATTTATTGTAATACAGTATGAAAGCATACTTTACAAAGACTCGCATTGTTACAATGTTAACACTCAAAGTAAATGGAAACTGATAAAGACCCCTCATGGGATGACTTTGGGATAAACATTTTTCTCTTCTAACCAAACGGTTCAGGTGTGTATATTTTTGGTATCTCAGTATGTGCTGTATTCAACTGCATTTAGGCATGACATTAAAAGGTGAAAGAAAATACAAATTGTACACCGTTTCTGCTGATGTGAAACAAATATTTGACACCTCCCTAACTTACTTAAAATTTGAGATGCCAGACCAAATATGTCAGGTTGCATAAATGTATTCATAGTTTATTTGGTAAATGTGCATGATAAGCCCTCCTCGGATTTTGGGGCCGTCAAGGTGAAATGCTGTTACTGTGCCCTTTTTGTAAGCTCTGCTGAAGTACCAGCACAGACATCTGAACATTTTGGAGCTCTTGACTCAGCAGTGAGAACCTCTTCACTCTGTCTGCTGAAGTGTAGAACTGAGGGGTGCAGAAGGGCTTCCTCTTCCTGCATATCATCTTCTGCCCTGAAATGCTTGCATGAGGAGGAGAATTTAACTGCAACACAGTTAGATATCAACCCTTCTGTGAAAAGATGTTTATGGAAACTTGTTCCCCGTGTGTGTTTGGTGCTCCGCAGCACCAGCACTGAGGAAGTCAGGTGTTGTGTGGAGCAGCTTAAAAGAAGACAGAGTCGTGATCCTGGCAGGAGCCTGAGGTTAGCACCACGTTGTCCAGCCCAATTTCTCCTCCAGCCCCTTTGTCACGCTCTGCTTCAAAGATGATCTGCACGTGGACAGGAGGAACAAGACAAGACCCAACATTACACACATGGCCTAATGCAGGCCACGATACACGCAGCAAGTTACCACAGTCAAAGTGCACTGAAAATAGACCGGATCAGTGATAAACACATTTAATTTACAAAAAAAAAAAAAAAAACAATGACTTGCCTCACGTTAGGATTAGAATGAAACTTTCTTGCACTGGTAAAACCAAAGTGTTATTCATATGACATTTCTTAAGTGCCTGCATTTCACTCCTTTGTTTTATGTTATATAACTGACAGGGATGTGTTCAGTTTTACTTTCAACGATTGACATTAAAAAGCTCCCACAGAAAAGCACCTGTGGTTCATATTTATTTAGTATATCTTCAAAAGAGTGAAAAACCATGTATAAAAATGACTAAGTAAGCTGTCTGGACATTAATTGCTAGGTTGTACTTAAGTTGATAATATTTCTTCTCTGTCACAGTGAATTACAGGTAAACCCCATTTTACATATTTAATTTGTTCCTGAAAAACCTGAGCGAATCAAAATTGTGCATTCTAGGATTTCAATTATTTTAAATGGGAAAAATAGCAATGCGGTCCCGGCCCATCTGAAAACCTCGAATAAATTTTCCCAAATTTCCCAAATCACTAAAACACAGTAAAAAACACTGTACACCGTGCAGCAGTGCTCAGTGGCATGCAGCACCCCTTCTGTTCACAGTAGGGAGATCAGACCTGTTTAGAGATGTGAGCGAGAGACAGAGGACTGGGGACTCCAAATTTCACAGACATTCATAATGAAATTTATGTAAAAAAATGTGAAAACAGCTATTTAAAATTTATTAGCAAGGGAATTTACTGTAATGTTAATGTACCCATGAGTGGTGATGAGTGACTCAGCTCATTCTATTCATTAAATCACTTCCATCTGCACGTCTCCTGAATGTACTATTCTAGTCTCCTTACCTTCATTTTTTCATTTTTGTCACAAGCTATCCTACCTTTAATGCACCATTTAACTACATTAACATGCAAACTGACACTACATCATGGCTCCGTGTTATAGCAGGATGCTGTTGTTAAAATATTAGCTCCACCACAGTAAAACTGTGCGCACCAGGACAATGTACAGTGGGGTTTACTTGTATTCTCATTTTTAACACTGAATGCGTTGCCTACTGAAATAGTGTACGAGAGCGACACAGATATGAGCCGAGGCCTCCATACCGACTGGGGTGCTTCTTCCTCCCAGGCCACAGTAAGGAGTTCCGTCTGCCAGTCCTCACCACTGTGACCCTGCTCCCACATGGGGTAATCCGAGTTGTCCAACAGCACCCGCAGGATGCCCACATGCTCCCCCACCAACTGGTAGGTGAAGGTCAGGCAAAAAGTACCCCGGCGGGGCTGCTCGCCCAGTAGCAGTTTTAGCCGAGCCAAGCCTTTCCCCTTCCCCAGGAAGCTGCTAGCAGCCAAGTAATACCCTGCTGCTGAGGGTATGGGACATGGATGTGCAATGAATATAAAATGACTAAGTAGGGCACATAATTATGTTTAGTTGTTTAACTGAATAAATGACAGCAGCAACTCAAGCAATACCTTTACAAATCACATAACAAAAACTGCTGTGCACAGCTGTCAGTGAAAATTAAACTGAGATTTTTTTCAGTGTAACATTATTTCAACTGTGAAATGCTTCCATTTCAGACTCAATACTGAGTACACAACTTCACCGAAAGTACCGTACGTAAGAGATCTTCCAGGACCAAGGTTGACAGCCCTTGCTCTAAATGAAAGTTTATACGCCTTAATAATACTGGCAGAAATGTGGTGTAAATCACCTTTCTCATGATAGGCCACACTCCAGTCAAAATCGTCATCCTTGTCCTGTATCCACTCACAAGACCCTTGGTCGAAGTCACAGTCCACAATGAACTCTAAAAAGGTAGATATAGTTAGCAGAAAAAGTGCTCTTTCACTTGTAGTAAATGCACACGCAGTACCAGTTGTGCATACTAGCTAGAACCTAAGTTTACCCCCCATAACTAAGTTTATTTTCTTAGCTTTTCTGCAGGAAATCCCAGAGATGTAGGACACTTGCAGGCTGCTTTCCTTTCATGATTCTGTTCAGTTCTTCTGATGCAAACTCTTTGGGACTGATCATGTGCATTCAAACTTTTATCTAGTACTTTTACACAGGTAAATTAAAGTAAAATCAATTAGTAAACTGACAAAAAATGAGATATAGTAAAAGCCACTGTTACCCTCTCGTCCAGGAAGGATAGGAATCTCCTTAACCTCTGTTTGTGGGCCAAAAACAGACTGTGGGACTGTTAGAGAGGGAAAAATTTGTAAGAGAAATGCAAGAAAACAGATGTAAATACAGCCACAAAGAAATTGAATCTCACAGACATCAGGCGACATCTAATTTGATCTGTTCAACATTAAACAGAGTATATTGCACAAAAAATTTAGTTTTGCTCTGTGGCCCATGATTTTTATAGCCTCAAACAAAATGTTTGTTCATCCAGTTATTGTGTAATGTTTACCATGACATATGCCTTTGATAGCACATGAGAAACATGACACTTAGTTGGTCCTGTATGTACCTATAGGGATGTTCCCAGCTATTGCTTAATTTTGATACTAATGTCAAACCAGATAGTTAAAAAACTTTTAAAAAACTGTCCCCACTTGTTTCTACCACATCATGTTCGCAAGAAAACTGGAATTGAATTTAAATACACAGAAGCTGTGCAATAAAAATAATGATCCTTTTGAAGAGAAGGTGTGTCTTGCTGACTGCAGTGTGAGCATTTGAGTAATGCTCCACCATTAAGCAAAGCAGAAATGAAGCCATTCCCACTACAGGCACACACTCGCCCAGTGTCATATATCTTTTAACACAGTGTATTACAGCTCAAGGATATAGAGGCTTAGCTCTTCTGAGAAACTGGTTTGACTGAGAATGGCCGTCAATAACCAGATGGACCCACACTGGGTTAATGGAAGATTGATGCCCAGGGGGTAGGAAGACCGATGATAGACCCATCCCTTCAGAGAGTGCTGGGTCTGTTTGCTCCACAGCTGTTCCGGGGAATGATAATGAAAGGTCCAGAAGAGCCACTCCACCCCTGCCTTCCATTTCCCCTCCACTGCAGAGGAATAGTAGTATGGTAAACCATGTCCCCAGGGGTGGCCACATGCTCCATTTCTCTAGAGGTCTGTCTTTTCTCACTATACATGAGCTAAATCCACAGCCCACAGAAGGGATTCCCATCACCTTGCTGGGAGCCTAGGTCCTTCTCCCACATGAATGGAACCGTGGTTTATGCTCAGGTTTAAAACCATCTAAAAGCAGAGAGACCGGCCTCTGGGCAAAATAACTACTGGGATAAACTACAGGAGTCAGACAAGTTTACTGTAATATTTCTATCAATACTTTCTTGTTTCATCTGAAAGCCAAAATGTACAAGTTAATCAGTTTTTCATGCACCAACAGTGTTTGGATTCTCAGCTAGATGGTCTTCAAATCAACTTCTCCTCTCCAATAATTAATGGGCCAAATATGTTTGGAGGTCCTACTGGATAAATAAAACAGATATTTTTCCTCAAAGGGACTCAAAGGACACACATGTGACATAACCACTCACTCAAAAAATGTCACAAAAAAAGTCAGCCTGTTGCTTGAGGTATATTGTACATGTCTTTAGGAAATAGCTTGTGGCAATGAGTATTTTATAGCAAATAACTGATATGTTTGCAGTGTTAATAACTGCACAGTTAAAGTAATTTGTAAAATCTTAATTTTCAAGATTTTCATACGTTTCCTTTTTCAAAAGAATGGAAGCAACCTATACTCTTGTCTGGAAATAGCTGCCTTTTAAATAAAATTTATTTGGCACTTAAAGCCAAAAAAAGTTGGGGATTTCTATGCAGCGCTGCCATATTTCTGTGGTCTACTCCTTGCACCACAGTCTCCTCCAATATGAACCAACAGATAGAAAGAATGCTCACATATTATATTGGGATCCAGTTCCTTCATTATTGCAGTTCACTTTATATTCAGAAACATTACTGCACGTTACAAGGTACAAACTTTTTAAAGTTGGTACAAAATCGTCAAAAGTGTCAGTATGATTTCTCTAATATTCATCCCACCCTTCCAGTCTTTCACTTCCACTGTCAGATTAAGACAAGGGAGCCGGGATGGGGTCTCCCTCCTATTTTTGCAGATTACTTTGCCTTGTCCTCTTTAGTGAGGTCAGTGCAAATGGTGTCTCTAATTAGAAAAGACCTTGAGCTCCTCAAAGTCATAAAAGCTGAGACACCTGAGAGTTTGTCAGACCATTAGGCTGAAGATTGACAGAGGAATGTGGAAGCAGACAGAGATGGGGGCTGTGGATTTGGTCACAAAATCCATTATACAAATACAGAAGTCTTTAGGAAGGACAAGGTTTCATGCATCTCTTCACAAATCCAGATCCTGAATTCTGCATAATTTCCCTTCTCAGTATATTTTCAGTAATGTATATCCTATGCTATATACAAGAAACTGTCATTATTAATATAAAAGGTTGACAATAAAAAAGCCAAATCCTCATACATTTCTTTCACATCCATCAAGTTAAAACACCATTCATTTCAAACGTTGCTATGGAAGTGTACAAAGTTATTGGAAGCCCAAAGAAAATTGGCTGGGAAAGACTGAAGGAGACTTCTGAGAGCAATTAAGTTCACGTATGTTCAGTTTGAGCTCATAAAGACTTGATGGTCTCCCAGAGGTAAGTCACACGATCATTGTCAGATCACTGTAAGTAGAATAAAACTACAAAAGAAAACTTAATGGAGAAACAGAATAAAAAAAGCTTTCAGAAAGTAAGACTGATGTGAACCATATAACTATTATGATTGTGGATTTCACTAATAACACACAGCATTACAGCAAATAAAAAACCTAGCATTTCAGAACATGAACTTGCCTGGGCATAGGACCACTTGCTTGGCTGTTGATAAAACATGCCCAGTTTGTGGTTTTCACACATTCGGTAGAATAATGTTCCTGTATTGCAGAATCTGTACTATAAGAAACAGGACAATAAGTGAAGTTATTTACTGATGCGGCGACGAGATGGGAGGAAATGGAGTCTCCCTCTGAAGAAAATGCCTGATCTGTTATTATCTAAATGGTGCACGGTAATAGCCTGCTTTGCACTGCAAATCTCCTTTCTTACTAACACTGGCACCACCCTCATTCTTCTCACATTTCTCTGGTGCTCGTGCCACATGCTTTGGCCCCAATTCAGTGCACTTCACATAGCACAAGATGCCTACTGGCAGACTCTCTCTCCACCTCTGCACACTCTCGCATGCATTTCCTTCTGGCATGAAGATAAATGATTCTGATTCTGCCATGAAAAATAAGAACCGATTGCATGATTCCGATGAAGGTTTTGAACAAAGTTTTTTATCGTTGTGCTGTGTTTCTATTTTCACCTATCTCACGAGATGTAATTTTATAATGTTCCACACTGTTTTTATTAGTCCTCCTCTTTCTAGCTTGACCAACAATGAATGACAGCGCTTTGCGGTGACGGAGGAAAGAAAACAGGACTCACAGAAGACGTCTCCTCTGGGACTTAGCCCCACACTTTTTATCTGGTTATCCTGGTTTTCCTCGTCCTCCTCTTCCCCTTCTTCCTCCTCAGGCAGGTTGTCCTGTGCCTCGGTTTCCTTGGGATTGCCAGTGTAGATGTCGCCATCATAGTCAAATGGCTGCAGCTGCACCAGGGTGGACGTGGTCACCGGTGACTCTGGGATCACGTTACCATTCTGCTTGCTGTCCAGTTTGCTGTGAGGTGGCTTTGCAGCAGCATCTGGGATAGCTGCACATCAGAGCGCAGAGATTAATACACTCAATGAAAATAGTACAAGACAATCACCAGAAAGATGCCCTGTAATGTGTTTCAACTGTAATGCAGATATAGTAGAGCCCAATTTCTAATTCAGCCATAGTCCTAGTCCAACAATAACCCCCTTATCAACACTGAGCAACATTCTTAGCTGTCATTTTCTTCAATGCAACCCTTTGACACAGGCCCATTGCCTCTTTTCGACCTGACCCACTTCCTTTTGAAGCAGAGGTAAAAACCTCATCTGCACGAGGTATTAAAACAAATTCCTCTTTAAAGAAAAGCCTCAAGTGTTCTCAAACCTCTGATAGACTCAGTGGAATCCAGGCCGTGAGAATACAGGAATGCATGTCATACTGAAGCAGATCTTCACAGGATGCCTTCTTTCATGTTTTATTCCACTGTTTCACATGATTTAACCTCTGCGTGAATAAATCTTTATTGCCTTTGCAACTGACATGAAAAATGCCATTTGTGTAACATTAACTGAAGGAGCCTACAGGCACATCAGCTACAGCAAAATTCTTTGTGTTATGTATTTTTTTCATACTCATGCTGGAATGTAATGAATTATACGGTATCTGTCACATGCACTGAGCAAGAGGTGTTATTTATATTTGGATTATTTACATTATATTTACATTATTTACTTTAGGGAGTTGCGAGGGATACATGCTGCAAATGTAGAAGTAAAGCAGGGGAGCTTGCAGCTAATACAGGAACCAAAAGTATTTGTGCATCTAGAATTGAAAGTGCAGGATGCTGGGGGATGGGGGAGTTAGGGTGCATACAGAGGGTTTGGAAAGCTCTCCGTTCCATACTCTCTCACCGTTAAGGAACTCATCAGCGCTGCCTTTGTCCCCTTCCCATGTACTCTGAAAAAATGGCTTGACTACAAAACAGAAAGGGCACCTTTGTGATACAGCATGCCGTGTCCACAAGAAGAACCGCAAGCGTTACACCACATGGCGTCGTGCTGGTTGCTGCTTCTCTGGACAGTGGTACAAAGTCTGCAGTGATATCCTTCTCAGGCTCCCTTCTGTCGCCCTGTCTTTTGTAAATCAGATGCATTTACAACTGCATGTATTTGCTCAGGTGTGATTTTAATCACCGGGTCTCCCGCAACAGCATCTGCAGACCTTTAAAAACAGGAAGCTGGATCGACAGCAGAGGCCTGCTAATGTTTTCAAATGTACATACTGAGAAATAATCCCCAGTCAAGACATCAAGTTCAAGAATCTAAAAAGTGAAAAGTGATAAAAAAAGCCTAAAACTGCACTGCTGACACTGCTAAAAAGCCCTCTGTACCCTATGTAAGTGATTGGCTTGTTACACACCATACGTGTGCAGCCTCACCAGTGCAGTCAGTTCCACTGCCACGGAAGCCCGGCTTGCACTGGCACTTGTAGGACCCCTGAGTGTTGAGGCAGACGGCATTCTGGCTGCACCTGTGGCTGCTGTTGGCGCATTCGTCAATGTCTGGAAAATCACCACGGGAATACCACAGCTTAGAGAGGAAGGTTATGTTCCTATACGCATAATTCTTTGGTGTTAATGTATCATATTGATAATATATGATAACACATAGCTGCAAAATCAACCTGGTTGTTCGTGTTCATCAAAATGGTCGACGGCGGGAAGCAAAAGGAGCGAACCTCACCAGCACAGTCGTATCTGCCGTTGACATATTTCAGTTCGAAGCCGATGTGGCACTTGCAGAAATAGCTACCAAATGTGTTAACACACCTCTTGTTGAAGGGACAGAGATCCTTTCTGCTTTCACATTCATCGATATCTATGGGATGGAGACGGAAGAAGAGGAAAACGACAGAGACAGATACTGCAGAAAACTGAAGAACGTTGAAAAGACATTTTTTGAGCCCAACGCATTCAGAACCTTATTTACTTAAAGCTCTTCAGTATAGGGGTGCCAACCAAGTTGTGAGGTAGAGTAGCAGACCATCAATGAGGTGAAAGATTCTTGTCAGAAGTCAGACATCAGATATGCTCACCTACACAAGTGCGCTGATCTGGCCCCAGTTGTAGCCCAGCAGAGGGGCAGAGGCACTGGATCTCCCCCTGAACCTCCTCACAGCCATACTGACAATGGGCCAGTGCACATGTCCTGGAGTCTGTTAGTAACACACCATCACAAGCAGTTTTATACTATTATAATGACCAGCACTGCATCTTTAAAATATCTGACCCTCACACTGATTTGGAGACACGTGCATTGTATTATGCATAAGTGGCTTCACATCTCAGACTGTCCCTCACGCATGAAGAAATCTGGAAGCTGGAATAAGTAGCCTTCCCATGTTCATCATAGATTTTTGCATAAGAAATATGCAAAAGTTAGACACGTTAAGTGTAAAACGCATTAGCACCAACATTCAAGCATCTTCAGACCTTCCCACCCCCCCTTTAACTAATACATACCGGCACAGGAGCCGTCAGGCATTAGCATGTACCCATTGAGGCAGTAGCACTTGTAGCTGCCATGGGTGTTCATGCAGCGGTGCTCGCAGGGCCGGGGCTTCAAGCCACACTCATTTAGGTCTGTGAAGAGCAGCATACTCATTACTTTATCATCACATTCTTCACTGTATGCTGTCCTTCATGTCAGCATGGACAATGTGTAGGACTCAAATTAAAACAACACCATTCTAGTTTCATCTGCATGTGTAAGTCCCTGTTCATGAGGGGATCAAAATGGGATGAGGGATGGGACTATGGAGGAAAACAGCTGTACCCAAGGTCTCACATGTGCTTTTATCCTGTATGGCAAACTTTGCTGCTACCTTATAGGCTGCAGAGTACCAGCGTATGTATTCCATTTAGTCATAAACATTTGTCCAAAATGGCATTTCCGGATTGGCTCGAGCTTTATAACCGGTCTGGGTCCCACCTGACAATGCTAAATGGGAAGAGATTCACCTAAAAGGTCTCAGTGGTAAATCCAGATAGAGACATTGCTGTGGGTGTCACTGACCTTGACTGCATGTTTTCCCAGTGTACCCTGGGGAACATTTGCATGTGTTAGGCCCCACACATTCGCCATGCTTGCAGCCATGTTCACACTGAGCTGGTAAGATATTTATCAAAGAAAGAAAAAAGAATAAGATTAATGACATAAAGCATAGATGTAAATCTTAACATGGACATTTGGCTTTATTCTGTATACATGCATTATTATTTGTTATTCATTCAAGGCAACTTACAGAGTTAGATCTGTAAGCTCCTTGCAATTATGCACTTATTTATACTACAAGGTATTCTTACTGCATCTATTCAGAGCAAAAACCTCGCCAAAGGGGTTCAACTTTGGGACCATTACTTTGGAAGGTAACAGACCTAACCAGTAAAAATAATAATTATTAGTATAGTTATAAATAATTCCAGTAGAACCTGAATAGTAAGGCAATAGTCAACTGTTCACCTTCACAGTGTCCTTTGCTGTTCATCTTCCAGCCATAACAACAGTCCACTCTTCTGCCATAGCGGCACAGGCCTGGCTCAATGCCTACTGAGACCTGGCTACTGTACCTGTGCAGGTAGGGGAGAGGAACAAGGAATGAACAGAAATAGACCTGACTGCATTCCGTAGTGAAGGAAATATTTAAAGAGGGATATAGTGTATAAAAACGTCCTCCTGTGAAATTCAGGTTAAAACATTTTTTATTAAGGCTACAGATGGTCAGGGTGTTGAGGAAGTAAACTTGCAACCAGCTAGTAACCGCTTACTCTTGTGTTTTTGATCGTTGTCTTGTTGCATCATACAACTTCTGTTAAGGTTCAGGAGACAGGCTGCTACCTGCCATTCTCCTGGAAAATTTCTTGATACAATTTTGGATTCATTGTTGTCCCTCTAACGTGCTTCACAGTTGGGATCAGATTTTGGTGTTGCCTTCCACCATAGTAATGTGAACTTTCGCCAAAACATTCTACTTTTGTCTCATCTGTCCACAGAGCATGGTCACAGAAGACTTGTGGAACATCCAGATGGTCTTTTACAAACTTGCGATGAGCAGCAGAATGTTTTTTTTTTTCAGAAAGCGGTAGTTTCCTCTGTGGTGTTCTTGCATGAATACATTCTTGTTTAGTATTTTTCCTATAGCAGAAACACGAAGAGAGACTTTAACAAGTTCTAGAAATTATGTTCTTTTTCACCTCCTTCAGCGTTAAACATCTCTTGGTGTGATCTTTGCAGGATGTCCAGTCCTAGGGTGAGTAGCAAAAGTACTGAATTTCCTCCATTTGTAGACTATTTGGCCTACTGTAGACTGATGAACACTCAGGTCTTTAGAAATGCTTTTATAGTATTTTCCACCTTCATGCGTTTCCACAATTCTTCTTCTAAGGTCCTCTAAAAGTCGTTTTGATCAAAGCATGATGCAGATCTTTCTTGAGAAGAGTAGATGTCAGTAACCTGACATTGAGTAGCTTTCATATAGGGCAGGGCACTTCTACAACCCACACCTCCAACCTCATCTCATTGATTGGAACCTTGACTCCCATTAGCTTTTGTAGAAGTCATTACAATTATTTCTTTGAAGTACAATTATTTGTCTGTCATTACATTAAGCAGCTTGTGTTTGTCTAGTATTACAACTTATATGAAGATCAGGCCACATTTTATGAGTTATTAATGCAGAAATCCATTAATAACTCCAAATGGTTTGCAGGTTTCTTCTTGGAACTCTGCATGTTAAAAAGCAAAAGCCTGGCATCCCCACCAGGGCAACATGCTTTATAGAAGGGGCCAGGATTTGATCCTCAGCTCTGCCACACTTGTCATTTGTGGTGAGGATACCTCCTTTGGATAGTTGCAGTGGCTGAGGTTCTCTCTTTTTTGTTGATCACAATGACACCTGTTTTTAGAGCCTGTGGGCTTGTAGGTGGATTGGCCGTGTTTTGTCTTTTACATTACTTGAAGGAGCCCTTCAGTGAATAACACACATAGCACACATTGGGGGAGGAGTGCAGCTGTCATGTTTTGAGAGGAAAACACTGGGCAGAATTGAGTAACTGATTATAGACAAAAAGGGGCAGTAAAAATGTAAAAAAAAAGGAAAAGCTACACACCACACCTCAGAGTCTTTTACTCTAACTCACTTATTTCTTACCACTGGATAAGCTCTGCATCCCCACAACTCTGAACAGGACAACTGGTTACTGAAATGGAGGGGTGGATGGATGTATGTATTAGCTTATGTAATCTTTTGAGGATTGGGGAGATGCAGCACTCAGCATAGGGGCAATTCCCCTCATTGGAGGATCTGTCCATGGGTGTTTTTGCCTTCATTCTACTTCATAATGACCATAATGTGCCGTCCTTGGACCCCCGAACCCAGTGCGCTGTGGCACATTCAGTGTCCCAGATGTTTTGCATTCTGTCAGCACCCAAGTTACTTCTGAAAAGGAACCAGAGCCTTCTGGGGGGGGGGGGGGGGGTCCGGTGAGAAACCGAGACCTGCTCGAAACCCTCCAGAATAGCCTGGCAGAGCGGGACCTGTTGACTGTGACAGGTGTCCCCGATGCAGTAGGACAGCTGGTGCCCTGCATTTAGCTGCCAAAACTCCATAGCTTGCATAGCATCAGCGAGGGTGCAGACGGTGTGAAAGTGCATCCATACCTCAAAACATATTCCCAGTGTAAAATTGGAAGCTTCCTAATAATCATCCCACAAATAGCAAAACTTTTGCATCCCCTAGCTGGTGCAATGCTGTCCTTTCATATAGTTTAGCAGCCAAACTCTGTAATGTCTACCAGCTGGATGGTGAATGCTTTTCAACATAAAGGCCTTGTTCAGGAGTCTCTCCACTTGAAAACAGACACATTCAATTGATTATTCTTTTCAGAAGTCCTTAAGCACCCTACTAGGTACTGTATGACCACACTATACACACAAACAACAGCAATCCTCTGTGCATGTGGTTTTACAGGCAAGAGGATAAGAATCTTTTTGCCTTGTTGGCTCAGTACTTAGATTTCCTTAAAGAAAAACAGATCCTGTCCATGCATGAATCGGTGCATGTGTTTATTTACCTTCCACATTTTGTAGAACAGGAAAAGCAGAACCACTCACCTGTGGAGCTGTGCACTGGCAGAGGAGATGCACAGCACAAAGGACAGGGTACCAATCCAAGCAAGAGGATGCATGACTGCAATGGTGCTGCTGTTGGATGGTCTTTTCCTGAGACGCTCAGCAGGAGGTTGCAAGAAAAAGTCTTACCCAGGTTGGACCCTTTGGAAACCCTTTGTTTAGTCTGTTTCCTATGCTTACACTGTCTCTCTGTCCCCTCTGTCGGTACCGCACGCCCTACCACTCTCTCTCTTTCTGTGTTCCCACTGGTAGGGAAGCCTGCGTCCCCCTCCCTCTTTGTGCCGAAATTCCAGAGGTGGGCCGTCATTACAATGAGTGACACAGGGGTGGGACTGGAGAATGAGCATGGAAGCGCTGGACGTCTCCCCTGTGTAACCCAATCCAAGAAGGCATTATTGAGAAAAGAATACCTGTCACCTTAGTCGCTTGCTGTAAGATCCGCCACTTAGGAATGTATGTCAAAGTTGTTTGTATGGCAAACATGCTGGTACTGCGTCTGTGACATATCTGAATTGCACATCTAAAATACACGCACATTCTGAAAAACAGTGCATTTTAAATTTCAAAATGTGCACGTTATAAAATATACTGTAAAACCACATGCATGAAAATGTGCTTTTGCGTAAGAGGTGGTGACAGGTATTTACACAAAAACACAGGCTGATTTTTTTCATATAATTTTCAAAATGCATGTGTGTGATACTGGATTTGCTGTAGTCAGTGCTTTGACCAGTTCTATTTCTTGCAGAATATAAGGCTTTACTGACCTTCTGTATGTGAACTCTAAAAATAAACTGGTGGAAATGTGGAATATTTTGGTGGCAGAATAACTGCCACTGTTTCAACAAAGCAGGGATGTCATGCTAATAGTCAACTGGCTAAGTTGTCATGTCAAGCACCCAGAGAGCTGCAGTTGCATCCCTCCTGCTGTCAAAGCTAAGTTTGGCATCATGGTGACCGGTGAATCACTGCACGCAAAGACAGTTTGGCTCTTACAGCAACGTGGGTTTCGAGAGCACTCATTAGAAGGTGCTGCTTCATAGAGATTTTGCTTGGTGAGATTTTGTAGGTGACATTCAACTTTGGCATAGAGGGTAGTGCCGGTGCTTCGCAGCTCCTGGGCTGTGGATTCAGATGGTTTTGAAATTTACTCTGCAGAGCTGTTCTCCTCATGGCCATGCAGGTTTGCTCCCACAGTCCAAAGACATGCATTTCAGGTGAATTGTTGGCTCCAAATTGCCTGGAATGTGTGCATGAGGGAATGAGTCTGTGTGTTATGTGGTCAGGCTGAGAATTGTGAGTAGTAAATATCTGTATGGCGTCTTTTCAGGAAAAACATTCACATAAACGTAAATGCAACGGAAAGCAAACAAGTGCATATGAGAAACAATGAGAAAGTGTGGACAGGAAAGTAGAAATGCAACATAAAAGAAATTAATAATGTTGCATATTTTATTTTGCACTCTGTGAGGAGGAAGGCATGGGGATATGACTATTCACGCTATCAGCAGAACGTCTTCTGCTAAAAGATATGTTCAGTTATGTACGCTGGGAGGAGAGAGCGATGTTGTAGCAGGAAGAGGCATGCGGCTCCTTGGCCAGCAATGGAAGGAGGGGATTAGACATGAGGAGACGTGTCTGAGCGCAGTACCCAGACGCGACTCTGCTGTCACTCTTCTTCAGTGGGGCCTGTGGATGAGTCCGTCTGCTTTCGCAGAAATCCCCATTAATCTGTAACTCCAATAAATATCCCAGACACATTCTGATACTGGCATGAGCTCCAGGCCGGATATAAGATCCCTGCGGCAGAACTGCAAAGTTTACCCAGCTGTTTGCTTTCAAAGTGATGTCACTGGAACAGGGGCTGAATATTTGCACATGCTACTGTGTGATATTAGCACAATGATATATTTATTACACATTAGGTTCTTCACAGGCACTTGCTTTCCTTATGCAATAAACAAATATTACATAGCATGTAATTCCTGCAGTCATACCTGAGTCCTGGGGTTTGGGGGAGGTCTTGGGCTGGAGCTGGGTGAAAAAGGACCTAAAGGGAGATTGCTCAGCAGTTACTACAAAAAGATGAGAGGACCTGAAATCTGAGGTTGGAATGATGACATCAGAGGTCAGCTGAGGAAATAATGCTTTCTTAACATCCCTAGTCTTTTATACGTCATGAAAGAGTTAAACAATATACTGGTGGCCACTCAATGGCTGTATGAAAAACTACTTAATGAACCAGATCTTGAAGGCTGAAGAAATAACCAAATGTTATGTTGTCAAGACAGATTTCTTTTTGGGCAGCCCTTCACTATTTTACTTTCTCATTATATCTATCTGTATTTACAAAATATGAGATATCAGGAGAGATTCAGAAGTATATTATAAAGCTTCATTGAGAAGAACAATCACAGCTGAATTTAAAATTAATTTTACAATTTTCGGAGTAAAATTTTTTTTTTTTTTTGCTCAAAGTATTCTTTTGGTGAAAATCCATACCAATTCACTATTTTATAATTGTGTCTATACATCTGGAATGTTTGCCCAAGGGTTTCCATTTAAATACCACTGTCATAATAACCTATAGCTTTAAAGGTAAGTCTCTGTCCTGGAGAGATAATGTTCTGATCACAAATGGAGCAACTGCTGCAATTCAGCATGTGTACGCATGCAAAGAGCCTGTTCTACATCTGGACTTTATAATTTAATTTATCACTTATTCAGAAGGTCGTGATATAAACAGAGTGCTGTGGAAGTTTTTTTTTCTTCTTTTTCCACTGATTCATAATTCCATCACACTAACTAAATTTAAAGTTTCCATTCAACTGTCTTCTATGGAGAACTAGATTAATTTTGGACATACATGATGAAAAACCTTAGTGCTGACAATATGCATACTGCATGACTTTCAGTAAAATTCACATTAGTATGTTATTTTGGATGTTTGGTTAGTACTTGATTATGTTTTAGCATTTTTTTAAATAAATTGGCTCTATTTTGGAGCACTATTGAGGATATCTTCACTGCTGTCAACATGAATATTTCAGTTATTTTTGCACAATGACATTTAAATTTAGGTTTAAAGCAACTGCAAAATGAAGTTGTAATGCCCTCTGTTTTTAGTGAATAGAAGAAGGTCCAGCCACAGTTAAAACTTCCTGGCTGTGCTGAATGGAGCAGAATGTCGCTGAGCTTGCAGACCTGATCAGTGATGAAGTGCGTGTCTAACAAAGCCAGAACAAAGGCAATGGGCAGACATGAGACAAACCAGTCCAGATGAAGACACTGAGAAAACTGGCTAATGTTGCACCATCTGGATAATGGTTTACACTGTGTCTCCACGAGGGAGGGCTCCTCTTTCAACCAAATGGCCATTTTTTAGACATCTGATGCACAGAAAGGAGATGTGACTTGTGAACAAGGTAAATGTTTTTATGCAGGAGAAATGAGCCATGTAACTCAGAGTCGCAGGGATTTATTGACAAAAGTATCACATGGAATATCTCACTTGTTCTGACTTGTTCTCTTGTTTAGGTTCACTGAACTGTAACTGCTCGTATGCTGTCCATTCATGATTAGCATAAATCAATTGTCTGAAAATAGCCAGTTCTGTTGTTCTTGTAAACAAAGGCAGAACACGTGTTGGACACAAGTTAATCATGTTTTAATAATTATAACGGCATTTGGTTTAACATGATTCATCATTTCAAACCCTTAAAGTGCACTGATAAAGTTGGTGCGGAGACTTGAGCATCTACAAAACCTTTATGAGAGATAATAATCAACCGTGAATTTTGAGGCTTTCCAAGAGAATCTCACACGGATTTCTTCTGTGTCGTTAGATTGGATGGAGGGTTTTGCTAGAGATCTACATGCCCTGTCTAACACAGTTGTCTCTGCAAACTCAGAAGTGAAGCATAAATAGAAAATAAAATGGCAGCTTTCTGCCACAAGGGGTCAGTGTATGTTAGCATAAACTGTCAAGAGGAAGTTGCATTGTTCCATATCCTGTTTCTTCCATCTTTATATTCAGCAGCTTGATTTATCGAAAGCTAGAAATACACAATAATACAGCAATCTTCATGGACCTTTTTATTTAAAAAAAATTAAGGAACAAACTTTTACTTCCTCAGACGTCAATCCTGGAGACCAGTTGCTCACATCTCCTCCCCTACAAACGTGCAGCTGGAAGATCATTTAGGTCCCTGGTTTCAAGTAATGATCAGTGTTGTTTTTATTCTTTACCCCGTTGCATCCACGTAGGGATGTTGTGTTTGATTTTCCATTTCTCAGGCTTTTCTGATTTTCAACAAAATTTGATAATGAAACCATAATATACAGAGCTGCTTGCTCCACTTCCTGGAATATGTGCATGTCTTTCTTTGTCTTCTTCTACACCCTAAAATCATAATGTCTTTAAGCTCTGACAGAAGCGACATTTTTTGTGACCTCGGATGACAAATAACATGAATCATCCTAGAGCGGTAAGTGCTGTTAATGCTTTTCACACAGCTCTACATTATTTGAACGCTGGACACTAAAGCCCGTTTTGCTCTGCCCTGCCAAGCAGGACCTTTGACGCCTCTAACCCTGGACACAATTTGTGGGTCTCAATGATACTTCCTTCCCAGCAAGCCAACACTACGAGCTTCAGAAGAAGACAGGATGCTGTTATTTTGACACGATTGTTATTCTGAGCTATTTTGAAAGAGCAGTTCACACAGCCACATCCGGTTCTGATCAGGACGCAAAGGCTGCGTGTCACAACGCCAGCGACTGTCACACCGAGGAGCAGGGGGGAATCTGCAGCCTCTGTGGCTGCTGCCATCATGAGGTTTGGATCAGAAAGTTCAGAAGGTTGCACGCTCTAAACCTCAGATGCTTTAGGTGGCAACTAGCATTCCTTCTTTAAACATGAAAATGCTACATGGGTCAATGATTTGAGCTGCTTGAACATGAAGAAAAATGAACGTGAACATGAAGAAAACCACTGGCTAAATAAACACTAGTGACGTGTGGAAACACTGCGTGGCTGCAGTGACTGGGACCTGTGCTGACCTTGTTGTTTCGGGATCACACACCGATGGGGGAGGGGTGCAGTCTGACAGCTTGTGCGTGCATTGATCTGTGATCTCTGGTGGCACATCTCGGTCTCAGTAATGTCCCCTCTTATGATTCCTGCTGCTGCCCCACCCCAGTGTTTAGTGGTGGCCATGCCA
Source organism: Arapaima gigas (assembly GCA_900497675.1). Lineage (NCBI taxonomy): Eukaryota > Metazoa > Chordata > Actinopteri > Osteoglossiformes > Osteoglossidae > Arapaima > Arapaima gigas. The sequence continues at coordinate 221,778 of UFQX01000004.1, read as the reverse complement.
GTTTTCTGAGTTACCGAGGCACCACGCCAGCGGCGGATGTAATGCCCATCAACGCAGTTCACGCAGTGTCAGTTACTGTGCGCCCTGACCGTTATTTCTTGTAGCAGTCCCACATGCTTGTCAGGTCCTAGTCAGAGGGCGTAACGCCGCACCGTACATTTCGGCGAGGGGAATTTGAAACTGCAGCATTCACTCGCCCACACAATCACGTGGCGTCAGGCTTGCTCAAACAAGGGGGCGTTTCTCTACTTTTCCACTCTGTATTGCAAGGGCATGGCTTTGCAGGGGGTGCACAATTCCTCTGATAAGAAGCGACAATGCGGCGGTGTTATTGCAGCCACCAGTCCCCTCCCTACCTCCAGTACGTTTTTGTGCATAACATCCCCTACACAGAGGGGGCTGCAGGGGGGAATCTAACGGCCGACCTCTGCAGACAACCATAACCTTGGACACATCTGACTCCTGCTGCATTTAGAGGGAAAATAACCAGTGGCACTTTTCATGGTCTTTTCTGATTTCACATTATTTTATGACACAGTGGTAAAAACATAATATCCCTATTTACAGCCGAAATGTTGAAGTCTTTTTGAGTTGCAAGTTACAATGAACCTTATGTAGTATTTATTGAGTCACTTTTGTACCCAAGGTTACTTGTAGCCCTAGATTCACAACACTGCCCAATAGGCAATTTGGAATCATGAGTTTACTTGAACACATGTCTTTGGACTGTGCAAAGAAGCCCACATGAACCCAAGGGGAACCAGCAAACTCCACACAAGGTGAGTAGGGTCCAAACCCCCATCCTCTCATGCCATCCAGGCACTGCGAGACAGCAGCGCTGTCCACTGTCAGATACACTGCATATTTTTGTGGACCCATGAATGAGCAGTGGTAACTGTGGTAGGACCTCAGATATTTTCATTGTCATATTTGTTCATTTGTATGATGCTTTTCTCCAAAGCAGTTAATATTAATACCTGATTTCCATATGTAATTCTTCAGGAAATGTACACTGCAGTCCAAGTAAAAGTACAGTCCTAACCACACTTAACCAGGGATGTGCTGTTGCCCCCGGCAGCAGATATATGCCAGTTCTTAACTGCCTCACAGCCCTTCAGTTTCATCAGAATAATGCATCCCTGTAGAAAGATAGCAGACACAAAACCTGGCTGTTATGACGGTTAGACATGAGAGCAGAGCTCTTTCTCATAATGAGTGTGACATCTGTGCCTTTTTTAATACCAGCTGACGTGAATATTGCCGGAGCGCTGTCTTGTTGACTAGAGGTGGGTACTTTTGTAGTTTGGGACATTCTTTATCGTCTGGGATGTTTTTCCTTTCAACAACAAATTTCTTATTCATCGGACACGTCAGCCTGCGGAACACCTCCCACGGACTGTACAGCTGCCGTCCTCCTCTTCTTAGTGGACCTCGGGAGGAGTCCAGTGATCCGTGCTCAGCAAGGGCGAGAAGCTGGCATATGTCCACAGTTTTGGCTGGAAGGTTAGAGGTCAGAAGTTGCAGTAAGGAAGTCCTGCAGTGAGCTGAGCCATATATAAATCCACAAATTTCTTCAGCTAATATTTATATATCTTGAATTCACACTTAAAATAAGTGTAGATAATCAAGTCTCATTCTGCCCTATTTACCCTGAGAGTCGTGCAAAACTTCATTTAGAACATCTGTCTCACACCACAGAGCTGCTATGCTCTTTTGTCAAAATCAACTGTTCGCAGTCAGTTTCAGCGCGACCGGCTGTGCACGATACACACATGGTTTTCAGTTCCTCATCATCATTAGGCTCCAAGTGCATTGTGACCTGCTAGAAACTCCATATTCCCAGGCAAGGTCATTCAGGGAATGGAACATTTTTTCTTTTTTTAAGCCAGGCAAGCGCACGTCCGCAGAACTCTAGGTTTATCGTTAATCTCGGTGGTGATCCGCAGCATTCTTTTCCCATGATCTAGATTAAACCAGTCTTTTGGCACACGCTCTGGAAGCCAGGGCCTTGTCAAGAATGGGTGCAAAGCGCCTCTTCATTTCTAGGAGAACCTCTGCTGCAAAGATCAGCCAGTGATCAGGGGTTGGCACTCCAAACCAATGTCTGTTTTTGCTTGGTTAGAAATGGGAGAATTCTTCAGCTTAATTTCTTCCCTGCCTGTGAAAGTACATTCTAAGGATGGGGGTGGGGAGTGAGTGAATAATGCCCTACAAATATCGAAACAGATGTTGTCTAACAGAATATTTCTGCGGAGTAATAATTAAAGGGTGTGTGAAAGGTATTGGGAAGTCCTTTCCCATTAGTTAAAGTCTATTTTGAGAACTGCTTCACAATTAGAGTTTCTTTCTTCATAACACCCTATTAGCTGCCTTTTCCTAATTCATTTTTTTTACCAATAAATTTTAATGTGCGACATTAAATAAAGTTTGCAGGCTACCTTTAATTCAGCCCAAGGCATCTAACCGAAATGCAAATGAATAAGTAAAATATTTCATTCCGAATTACCACCCAGTTTGCCCATAAATACACACAGTTATGCCGTGTGCAGATGCCTCATCACCCTCAGGCCGAGGTCTTCCACAGCTCACAATGACTTGAGCATTGTCATCTTTATTACTAGGACATGAATTTGTCTTTAGAATGTCTTTGTTAATGCATAGGAACAAAAGCAAAAACAAAAACTAGGGACTTATCATTCGCAGTTCTCACACGTCATAAACTTGAGCAGCACCCTGTCCGTAGGATGTGTGCACATTTTCTTACTTTGTATGTATGTATTTGGGATACATATTTAATCCGGTCTGAAGTTAATTTCTTCAAATTTTGATTATATACATTATTACAAATATCAGATATGGACAGAAAATCTCTGGGAAAAAAATCTTGGGAAAGCAAGAAGGTGCTTCAGTCAGAGGCCATCAGTCAGAATCTTCACTTTTGCTTAGGGCTAAAATGCTGTTCTGAACTTCAGAATCACCTACTAGACTTGCAAGAAATTAATTCTGGTATAATGGGGTTTGTAATTCAACACAGTATGAACTTCTGGTTTTAAAAAATGCTTAACTGTTAAGTGTGTTTTGTAAATGAAGCCTATAAAGTGGGCAGAGGTGGAACACAATACTGTGTGGTCATTTTTCACAGATAACAGCATTCGAAAATCAGTGGTAGATGACATTATACTAGCAAATGTTGTGGATGATTCACTTTTCAAATACAAGTTAATTGCCCTGCTCAATAAAACACGAACTCTGACAAAAGGGCAATAATGTAAATATTTAGCACACCCTTTCAATAGCCTTATCGCTCGAGGACTTTAAAAGAAGGGAAAGGCTCAAAGCTACATTGTCTGGATTGTGCACTGGCCAGAGGAGTGTGAATGTGTTGTACCGCTTTGTTGAAAAAACATTATCCTTTGATATAATCTGAGCCAGCGGTCACACGCTCAAGCGATCCAAACAGAAGTTTACGTTTCCTCTTATTTCTTCTTAATAAGATTATAGGAGCTCAGATTGCAGCTTTCCAGCTGGCCTTCTGACCAGGTCAGAGGTTGCATCAAATTTTTGTCTGAGAAAAGGGGTCATTGTGTTTCCTGAGCAACGGTCAGGTTCACTCAAGAGGCAGTGAAAAGTCGCTTCAGTCTGAGTGCCGGTGAAGGTGGTTGTTTTCAGTCAACATGCTGGCCTTGCACACTCAGCGCTGGGCTATTTAGAGTGTTCTGCTCATTTAAATAGTGGAACAAGAGTCGATCTTCTGCTAACAGCGAGTAGAACGCAACACCGGGCTGTGGGCAATACTGTTAGCTGCAGGAAATGATCTCAGTCCCAGGAGAGGGAGGCTATTAGGAACTCCTTAACCATTTATGGCAGAAAATAGAAGACAGAGCTGTGAGCATCACCAAACTGGCTCCGCTTGCTCTTAGCTATGGGGAACCCTTCACCTTTCACCTCTGACCCTTAGAGAAATCCTGCAGCATTTAGAGCTTAGGTGGAACTGAAGCCATTGTTACACTGAGCTTCTATGGCTCATTATTGGTCAGCTTCCTCTCCAGTGTCAGGCCTGAGTAAATAGAGGAAATGGTCTAGTGCAGGGGGAACAGAAAGATGGGATAAACAGAGGACGGAAGTTGCGAAGCAGCTCTACAAAACACTTGTTGATAACAGCTTTTTCCAACTCCTGCGCAGAAGGCTGGTGTCAAAGGCCTTGATCTGTTCCACATGTTCAACGGACAGTGTCCACACATCCCACATTTATATGCAGCTACAGATATACCTTTTCACAGCATTTCCCCCAATGCCAAGTGTGCCTGAGGCCACTGGTGTTGCAGATCGTCACCTCTTGCTTCATCTTGCCTTTTGTTACTCAGAGTTTCACCACAGTTCCCTGGACACAAAAGTTCTTTCATTCATAGGCAGACTGTTAATAATTCACCAACAACAAATATGTCTGAAGGTGCAGCCCTGTCTTTCAGTTCAATGAGCAATGGCACAATGCAGAAAAGCAAATGGCTTTTGTGTCTGCCATGTATTTATCTCTTACAGGTAAATTCAGCACACAGAAGTTTAACCTGGAACACATGATTTCTTTCACTGAATGACAGTAAATGACACATTTCCCCACATGCACCAAAAGCCACGTATTTATACCCATAAATCATATAAATCTATACAAAATGATAGAAAATGAACTTCCAAAAGTAGATTTTCGTGAGTTGAGCTCAGCAAACAGGAAGCTTTAACATGTCTTAAATTCACACCTAAATTACTTAAGTGTTATATATTTGCTATTGAAGATAGCAGAGGCCTTTCATTACTACCTGGAAATGTAAATGTTATGAGCTGAAAATTACTATTTTGTAACACTAATAATGGACACAACCAGCACGGTAGACTAACAGGGTCTTTAATTTAATCTTCTGTAGAAGGTATCCACAGAAGCTCTACAGTCCTACAACTTCAATGGCGGGAAGATCCAACCCCTGTCTGGGAGGGAAAGATCACATTTAGCTACTGTTTCCTGTGGAGTGGGCCATCCTTGTCATCTTCAAGGAGTGTGGAGGCCTTGTCAGCACCCACCATGTACTTCCCTCTTCTCCCATTGCTTCATCTCCCCACCACAGAGCCATTTTCCTATTCTGAAACCACAGACGCCTTGCAGACAATTGCTCTCAGTCCAAGAGGATTTCCATGAACTAAAATAAACTGTGAACTCAGGACTGCTAGGTGTTAAAAGAGTAATGCAGAGAAAAACAAAATTTGGACAGGACTTTGTACATCAAAATAGGAAATGCCAGACTCGACTATACTGCTTGTATTCCTGCGTGTCACCCACCACTCTTAGGTCACACAGTGGTCACAAGTCAGCCATTAAGAGGAAGAAATAGTGCTTTGGGTACAACAGGAAGTGCTAAGAAAGTGTAGGATTTTACTTTTCCTACGCATATTATTAAATGTGATCATTGAAACAGGCTATTCCCCTATCTCTGTTTTAACAGTTGGGCAGAATTTTTCCCTCCTGTCCCAATAAACTATGAAAAAAAAGGTCTGGAAGACACTTTGCGATAAAAATTACAAGGAACATTGTCACAGAATGCGCAGAACATTTGTTTTACTGACATCTTCAAGGTCTGCAGTTCAGTGTAAATGTATAACTTCTGCTGTCTTGAAATTCAAATTGAAAATGAAATTTGAGGTTATTCAAAGGTGTTGTATTATTTATTCTCTTCTCCAGTGTGACTTGCATTAATTTACTCATTATTACAACAGGGTGAAGTTCATGAGGCCGATTCCCCATCAGCACCTTGCTCAAAGGTCCTACGGCAGAATGCGGATTCAAACCTCTGAGTTCAAATTGATGGCTCTAACTGCAAAGTCACTTGCTGTCCTCCAAAAAGAAAACCTTTCTTCGAAAATTTTTGATGTGTCAAGTCACCCAGAGCATAACTGCATTATATTAGGAGCAAGAGCTGAGAGAAGATAGATGCTTAAAGCAATCTAGATGTGTTTTTTCCTTGGTGTGCATGTCCTGTGTTCCACAAACAATGTAGTCGGACAATGACAAAAGTATTTTTAATGGGCATCAAACAAGAACAAATCAACATATTGGACGTGTGTGGTCAAGTATGCTGCATCTATACAAAACCACAGGCAAGTGTACAAGCTCAGCATGTTGGAAGGAGAACCTCTGAGACATCATGGCTGCTGCTACAGGCCTGATAGCAGAATACTGAAGCATTTCCTATTCTCATGCGACACACGTCTGTCAGACAATCTAGCATGCAACAAAAGTGCCTCAAGAAAGAGAGTTTTAAAAGACCAAACTCTTGCTGAAGGTTGGAAGGAGATTAAATGGGACAGAAGGTGGCATCGTAGTTAGAGCTGCTGCTGTTGCACTTAAAGAAGCCAGTCAGAATCCAATCTCCTGCTGCTTAGGCACCTTCCCTAAACTGTTCCAGCGAAGATCACCCTACCGTATAACTGGGTAAACCACTCACAGCAGCCTGACATGGTAAGTTACTGTGGAGAAAAACATCAGTTGAGTGAATAAATATACAATTTGTGCACAGGAGCTCTACATATATGTCATATAGGCCTCATATATGTTTACATTTGTCTGTTAAGCACAAAAATAAAAAAAACATTTTAGAGTAATTTTAGCAATTTGCTGTTTTTTTGTACTTGGAAAATGAAACCAAGCTCCCAAAGTTTATTGGCTTAGTCAACTGGAACTGAAAAAATATATGTAGAAGCAGGACCACAACAAAAATATTCTCAGCAATACCACCAGATCCTGTTACTGTGGTTCAGACAGATAATGTTCCACATTTAGAAAATATCCTATCATACACATTCACATTTCCTGCTTTTTTTTCCCCCACAATGCCATTTGCAAACTGTACAAAACAGACAGCCGCTTCATAGGAGTCCGGATGGAGTCCACTTAGCGGAGAGAGTTAGCTGTGAAATGGTTAAAATCACTATATCATTTTAGTATGAAACTGCTGCTCACATTTCCTCATACTATAGTCCAAAATGCAGAAGCAATGATAACAAATGTGAACCTGCAACGATGACCAGAAGTTAAGTTTTGGAGACTTGTTTATTTGAGAGGTAGGTTACTGTAATTTTAGGAACCAGAAATATATAGCAGCTGGGTCACATTTAAAAGCAAAACTCCCAAAATAACATTTAGAGCTATGCAGAGGAAGGGACTTTAAGATGACCTGGAATTTTTATAACAAACTGTTGGCATGATAACATTAACACCATGTCCCTGTGGTGCTCGTCCTATTTCACATATTTACCTGAGCCACTAAAGCCCTGCCCACATTCTCAGCTGCTGAGATCACTGTAAATCATCAGATTTGGTTAATGATATAACAGTTATGCACAATAATGAAACACATTTTTCAAGGGAAAGTTCAGTAGTTCTGCTGATTTTCCTGGCTCCGTATTACATTTTAGAAAAATGCCCACATGTAGTCTTCTGGACTTTCCCTAAGGTTTCACAGTGTGAATTTCTTTTTGTTAACCTTGGTAAAGAGCATGGGAGGAATGTATGAAATGACAGACAAGATTTTCGTTTATTCTAATCTATTTAATCTATTCTGATGACTGATTAGAGAACAGAAAGTTCACTTCCCAAAACAGAAGTGTTATTTTATTTCTGCCATTGTTTAAATATGGAAAATTGTACAATGTGCTTTGGTACAATTGTCTTGCTTTACTTCTTTCTCTTTTGATCAGCATGAGTAGTCTGTAAGTTATTTTAGATCTCATTTCAATGTCTACCCGCACAACTTCCTCCAAGATACCTCACTTGCTAACCCCTCCACTGCATCTACTTGACCAAGGTACTTTCAAATGCTCCAGAAATAATACTAACAGCCCCAATGCATGTGATAACAAGAGACACATACATGTCAAGTTGTCTCCTGCTAGCAGGGCCCTCCACATTGCTGGTGCACAACACAAATTTCACTGGTGGTGACTTTGGAAGCTGCTGCTGGTGGTGATGCTGAAGGACAGGAGATACTTCCATGCTATGCACTTCTGTCACGCCCCCTGCTCTGCCTGCTGTCCCGCCAGACTCCATAATCACCGGCACCTGCTCCTTGTTCCCCCTAGCAGGGTATAAAACCTGTGTAGCCCGACAAGCCGGTGTGAAGTATTGCCCATGTTACCACCGAGTGTACCGAGCATCTCTCCTGTTAGCCTTTCCTGTGTTTGACCCTCGACTGTCTCTGACCACCGATTTAGCCTGACCACTTCTGGGACCTCGTTGACTTCTGGCTCTGACCCTTGCCTGTGTTGTGACTACAAACTTGGGACGCCTCTGAACAATAAACACCCTTTGCCAACTCACGCCTGCATACGTCTGCTTCCTGCCAACGGCGTCACAACTTCCTTGCTGTTAATGAAAGTAAATAAATGAGGGCGTGACATGTCATGAATAACAGTATCTATTGCAGGTAACAAACACTGAAAAAAGTCTCTGAAAAAGAGTCCTTCAGTTCAAGAGGTGCAAGTATTAGACTGATCATATTTCTGGTTAAATGCCTAGTGCTACTTTCATTGTTAGTTGAGAGTCCACCGGAGAACTCGCACCTGCGACCAAGTGAGGCTGTTCAGTCCTTCATTGGGACGCTGTTGGACACAAGGGAGGTACAGGTAGAGTGATGCAGCAATGTGAAAGTTATTAGCTGTTGTACATGACTGCCGACTTCACATGGCCAGGCTCTGGCATGAAACTTCCCACCTGAAATTTCATTTTTAGACAAACTTCAGCTATGAATGCACAGGACAGAACTTCCTCAATATAGCATTTAAAAATGAGTCCATGTTTAAATTAATTATACAGTAAAGTTCTATAATTAAAATACAGGCTTCAAGTTTAAAGACGTTACAGCACCCTAGTGGACTTACAAGGGAGGCTTTGTAAGTGTGACTTGAAAGTTGGTCTGGGGAAGACGAGAAGGTTCCCATCTGCTTTGCCCTCATTAAGTAGCACTGGACTCTTACTAATGCACATGGGATCACCACGATCAGCATGGGAGACCACACACTGACCTGCGCCACATCTGTCACACCAGTCCAGCTGCTTCAATATTTATGCACTAGTCTTGCAGAGATCGCCATAATGTATGTGTATATTTGTCTAAAACGAAAAGCCAAGGGTGCTTGAAGAAAGACCTTACAGGTAAAACACAAAAATGTTGGTGGCATCACCACAATGTGTCAAAAGTGTGAGGACAGTTTCTGGAAACTAGTTTTCTGAGCCTTTGGTTAACAAGTGTTAGACAAAAATAACCTGTCTTCACAGCTCTTTTGCAGCAGTTCTCAGAGATGTAGAATACATGAAGGATGTGTTGCTTTCACACATATGTCCATTTTGTCCTGTACATATAAGGCTGCCCAAGTTTACTGGAAAATTATTGCATATTACTGCATATTATGTACCAGCTGACAAATTATATAGGATTATCGCTATAGTTAATTTCTTTTTCTACTCCCTGAAGCCCATCATAAGGCCAGAGAAACACACAAACAAACAAAAACTAAAAGTTTTTTCTTCAGATACATCCTATTATGGTCATATGTTCAGTCCACAATGAGATAGCTGTGTGGTCACGTTGCTGTGTGACGCAGCGTAAATGTTTATTTTTTTCCTCCTTTCTGACCTTTGCTTGCGCTTCTGCCTGCAGAGGAGAGGAACAGATCGGTCTTCCAAGGTTTTTAAGGAAGACCAAATCAGACTTTGTCACTGTATGGATGAACCCTCTGTTGCATCAGTTTTTACAGCCTCAAGTGCTGTTTCACATAGAACAAACTGTCCTTAAAAATATATAAACAAACTCTCAAAGAGAAAATAATATGACCAGATTTTAATGTAGAATAATTTCAAAACATTCATTTCACTCTTAATAACTTTGAGGGAAGTTGAAAAAACATCATGAGGAAAAGCTACAAGAAGTGTGATACTTTTTAAATAGAAATGTAAACCTAGCTATTGTTACCATTCAATCTTTTTATATGACAGCCTTCAGTGCATTAAGTAACAGTCAAAAGGTAATGTTTAAAATGTGTTTTTATGGTCCTGGGAACACTGCGTGGAACATGGAGTTTATCTGTAGATGCTATTATCTCACTGGACATTCAGGTAAATTCCAAACTGCAGTACTGGATTTTTACCATGCAGTGCATCAAAGGCCTGTTTTCTCAGTTCTCCAAAAACATAACTATGCATAACATATCCTTTAAACCAGGTGTTAGAAAATCTGCGGCTTTGTTTTAGGGCTCCAAAGCAAGCGTTTCAGTCTTACCTTGTTCAAAAATACATTTTCTAAATAAGTAAAGTGATGGCAGACTAAAAGAGCAGGCGTCAACTTGAAGAGACTTGAAGAGCCTAAGAAATACAGGGGAGCAGGTCAGTTAGGGTGGAGATATGTTCCCTCTCTCCTATAAAAGAAATATCCTTATCCCACACTTTCTGGCTTTTCGTCACACATTAAAACAACTACAACATCCATTTATTTGAGCTCTTCCACAGTTAGCTGCGGCCAGGTGTCCCACACTGATCAGCTGGCCTTCATCTGCTTTTATGCATTTCCGTCAGACCAGGAGGGGATTTCCAACTGGAATTACACCAAAGACCAAAGAGAAGTTTTGTTCCTGCTTGTTAAGGAGTGGAGGGGCAGAGAGCAACCTAGGCCCCCTGCCTGATCTGAGAAGAAAGTCATAACTCCTTCCCAGCCACATCCTTAGGATGGGACGTTGATGCACCAAGGATATGATTCAGCTCTTCTATGAACCATTGGCTGCAGACACTTGCAAAGTGCCTGCTTGAGCACTGATTACTGTTCCAGACTCTAAAGTCAGTCATTTACCATCTTCACTATGTCACGGGCTTTTATTGCACAAGTGGTTTCCGCTGTTCATTATGCATTATGCAGAAAGTGCAGACTGAAGATAATGCAGTATGGCTCATTGCCACAACTCTATCTTGTATGGAATCAGGCTGAAGTTAATTATTCTTTGCCTGCCTTCCAGCAAATTGCTCTTAATGCATCAGTCAGCAAAACATGTACTTTTACTGTCCAGGTTTAGTTTCTGAGGGGATACTGTCTGGGTCTGTGGTAAGGACGCATATCTTATTTGATTTGGAAAATAAAAACCATGTTAATGATTTTATGAGCTGCGCATTTTGTCCCATCTATGATAAAAATAATAAGGGTAAACATGATTTTACCTCATTTTACAAGTGGTGTAAAAATTAGAGAGTTCGACTTCTAACCCAAAGAATGTTGGATGAAATCCCCAGGGGTGCCTATATGGCAGTTTAAACTCTTTTACAAAATATCAAGCTATATGACTGTAAAATATTGAGCTCTGAAAGCTTCTTTGGATAAAAGCAAGTAAAAAATATGAATAGGTAGGTTTGACTTTTTTCTATTTTTTTCTGGTTTTGACCTGCATTAAAAGATATGAAAACTATTAATAAGAGGAAAAATACACATAGAAATCAATCTTTGTAAATTAAGACTGCAGGAATTTGTTCCTTCGCCTAATATAATTTCTGCTGTAGTCTAGAACTTACCTGAGCATTGCGATCACTGATATCAAATTTTTAAAAAGGTTTATATTTTTGACATATTTGAAAAACCATCTTTCCATTATCTTTAATGGCCCTATTCTGGTCAGTGTCATGGCAGAATCATTCAGTGCTTTGCAATAAAACTGCGTCCTGAAAGATACCCCGGTTCATTATAGGGTGACCATACACAAATGGTCACATACACAACCACACAGTATGGGTGCCTTTGAGTGCCCCAATAACCTGAAACACATGTCTTTGGACTGTAGAAGGACACCAGAGCACCTTGAGGAAACAGACACGAGAGAATATACAAACTCCATAAAAACTGAGTGAGATTCAAACCCATTCCCAAGCAGTCCAGGGGCTGTGAGGTAGCAGGGNGTTCCATTGTTTCAAACAATTAAAGTTCTAGTCGCTCACAAACTTGCCACTTTAAAGCTTTGCTTTACAGAGATATCCATTTTGGACAGAGCTGTCCTTTCTTCTCAAAAAGAGCACACAGTGGACAAGCTAGGCTAAGAAAGCTGAAAAAAAAAAAAAAAAAAAAAAAAAAAAAACATAATTGAATTAATATACATTTCAAAGGTATCATAAAGATGTCCAGATATCACAGAAAAGCAGAAACTGTTCTAGTGATTAACAAAATTCAGATGTTACAAACAATGGGTATAGGCACACTTACTATTTAAGAGAATTTTTTTACAACGTCTGTCATCACTCCACTGGCATTTGCCAGGGCTTTATCATTTACAGTAGCATACAAGGGATTGTGGTCATTTATTGTCAACAGTTTAATGTGAATTTGTCACGTTGAAGAGAATAAGCAGACGTGCGCAGGCACAAATGCGAGGAACTCCGTTTATTGAAAGGGGCGTTCCTAAATCGTGGTCACAAGGCAGGCGAGGTTCGGGTCCAGTAAAGCAACTCGGTGCAGGCAGACAAACAGTAAAGGGCGAGACTAAATCGGGGATCAGGTACAGGCAAAGGTCGATAACAAATAAGACTGGAGAATAACTGCTCGGTACGCACACATGAACCATGGGGCAATACTTCGCACTGGTCTGTTGGCAATCGCCGATCTAAATAGGCACCACCTAAGAGGAAGCAGGCGCAGGTGATCAGGAATCAGGAGGGGCGGAGTCCGGAGCCGGGGGCGTGACAGAATTGCTTTGCTCCTACACTTAAAATTTAGAATAAAGATAACTACAGGAATGCACACACTGAGTTGGTCACATTTTTATTGTCATATATAAACACTCAATTTCCCCTCATTTAGTGTGTATCATAATGGTTGACTGTTACTTGTATGTGACTTGCCCACGAGTATTGTTCACTTTTAGATATGCCAAAACACCAAAGTAAGACTTTATGTGCCCTTATATACTGCCAGTCTTTATAGTGCCTATGCTTATTTGCAGCTTAATGGGAAATGTATTTTTTGGGGGGATTTGTAAATTGGCTTGGGTTAAACATTGTATTTCAGAATTGACTGTGACATAAGATTAAAAGATAGTCATTAATCAATCACCTAATATACAGTATCTGACACTGTTTCCCCACTAGGCAATGTTATGGGAATATGGCCTTCCGTAGGTGTTTGCATATTCCTTAAAAATGCATAAGTTGTTAACTTTTTTCTTCTTCCTGGTTTCTGTTTGCCAGTGGTGTGTCTCTCAATCCTCCACGTCCAGTAGTCTGCTGGATTGGAGCTGATTGCTTGCAGTTAAAATGCACCTAGAACCTCCTGGAACCACCAAAAAGATATTCAACTGGCTGTAAATCTTTTCACTGTCCACTGTGACTGCATGCTTGTCAGCTGGTACTCAATGCATTTATTAATTTATTCTCCTTTGGTCCAAAATTGCTATGCACCAAGAATACAAAATGAGTCTGGGCAAAAAGATTTAGCTACAATGTATGGTGTCAACCACAGTTTAAAGGTACTGTGGAGATGAGGTAATCTGGTGCACCCATGGTTTTCTCCTTTCAATGACATTTGTTTGACCTGAAATTCCTACTTTTGTATACATTTCATTATTTTTACCTATGGAGCTCAGAGTATTCATTCAGTATCTTGAACTAGAAACAGGGAATAATTTCAAGGTAACTACAATTCATTTTCATGAGCTGGATGATTCAGTGAGGTGTCAAAGTATGTCACAGCGTCATTCTACGTTGCCTCCTTCAAGGGTCTTGGAAACAGTAAGAAACGATTTAATATACCTCTGGAATTTACACATAACATATAACACCTTCTAGTTGCCAATGGCCTAGTACACTAATGATTTTTATTATGAGGAAATATCTAATATAGATGCAATTTGGCAATAGGATTGTTCAGCTCTAGCTTTTGAAGTCATACCTGAATGTGTTGGAAGATAATTAACCCATAACACATAACCCCACACAGGGATTTGGACTGTATACCCTGGAGTGGAAATTCCTTGTTAAAATATTTTTGAAAGTTTTAAAAGACTCAGATTTAGTGCTAGGAATTTTACCAGCACTCTAACAGAGGAGCTTGAAAAAAGATCCAATCCACAGCTGGCAGGAGCTGAATGCTAAAGCACTTTGCTAATGTCTAACTGTAGTGTGCATTTTTCACGTTCTGTATGATCTTAATATAAAAAGAGAAAAGCTACTGTATGTTTTATGTTCATGGTTTTCCCTAGGCAGATGTGATCCCACTTGTGAATGGTGATATATTTTGGATAGATATGTTCTGAAACATATTTAAATAAAGGAATTTGGTATAATTGTGCAATCTTTTGTGTCTTACGTCATAGAGAGCAGGAAGAGAGGGCCTTAGGGGATTTCAGAGGCCAACTTTTATTCTGGCAGTGCTTTCCACCTTAATTCACTAGTATTTCCTTTTAAATTTCCTTTAGATACGAAAACTGGAAGCGCTAACAGGGCTCATCCACTCGTAAGTTTAAATCTTTTTGATAACCAAGAAAAACATAGAATAAAAACATACTACACCTCCAGTTTAATTTGCTGAAATATTTCACTTCTGGCTTGAAAGGAATGATAAAATAATGTGCTCTGCTGCTTAGTAAGGAGGCAATTTGACAGTTTGTATTTTTTGTAATAGATCGCAGCTTATTCAAGCAACCCAAGTGTTTTGAGAAATGTCTACAGCTCTGTGAAAGCTAATGTAAGAAAGGCAAGATTTCTCATAGAGAATGTTAACTACATTTACATCTACGCCATACCACAGCTTGCAGTTACATCACAGGATTTAAAATTAGAGTAAACATACCCATATTGACTTGTAAAATACCAATTCTGCAGGCATTGGCATGTGGTAGCAGAGGCAGGTAAGGACATGACAGATGGCCTCTTCCTAGAAATCTTTGTGGGGGGGCTACCCTGCTTTGGCCTGTTAGAATGTCCCCCACTATCAGGTTGCTGAAGTCTGCTGCTCTTAGACTCTCAGACTATGTGAAAGATGGTGATACAATGACCATTAGCAGAGTGTTGTGAAACTGTGTGCTGGGGGGTTGGGAGAGATTGCACTCATCAGAAACAATTTTTACAATCTCCCCCTAAGATGTCACATGTCTTATAACTTTCTGTTACAACACTTTGTTTACGAAGATCACTACAGAACGCTTTTGGCTGTAGCTTGATCTGTGTTTGGTTATTATGGTGTTGCAGAACTCCTTGCTTTCCTTAGTCACATTTTATGAGAAGCACGTTTGTCTTTTTAAGATGTTTTCTTGGATGGTACATACTGGTGTGTAGGGGGGTCTTTAAGCCAAGTCTTGCCTGTTAAGCTGGTGCCAAATGAGTATGGTTATGGAGCTGTAACTATCAAACAAAGTAGATAAAATAGTAGGCAAGCATCCAGGGAAACCACAGGGGTGGAGGCTGCAGCTGTTGGGGTTGAACATTTGCTAAGAAATTCTCTGCACCCCGTGTTTCATTTGCTGGTTTCTCGTTTCGAGGCAAATTTCAAAGGATTAGTGTAGTTTTACGGGAAGGCTTGGATATTATTATCCAACCTGAGTCTCCCTGAACTCAAGGAATCCAGTGGCAACACAACAAACATGTGACGTCAAAATTAACACAAAATGAAGCAGCGTTCCACTGGACCACATTGAAGAAAAGCACCACTACAAACATAACTGCAACTGCCCTAATACCATGAGTAACATTAAGTACTTCCCCTGCCATACTGCTGGATTAGCTCAACACACATCTCAAATCAAGCAAACTGTTTTACACTAACAAATAAAGCACAGTTTGCCTGGTTTTTGACTTGCTGACAAAAGCCGCAAACAGGAAGTGTGAGCAGCAACGTGGAACCGACTTCCTGATATTTCAATATGTCAGAACACACTTTGAGTAAATTTTGTGCATTTTCTGCATACTGATATGGCTGCTTTCATCGGCAGATCAAGTTTTCATATCAAATCTGTTAAAAATTGTCTTTAGAGTTCACCCTTCAACATGAAAAAGCAGCAGAAACCGATTTTAGTAAAAGTTGTGAAGATGGATGCACAAGAATTCTCACTGAATGTCAGTAAACCTGTTAAGCATGTTGATTCTGTAGGCATAGATCCCAAAAAAAAACTAACTAATTATATATCATACTCCATTCTGTATTTTTGTATTTTTTCTGATGTGGTACAATACATTATGTGACCATAATATTAAACACTCAGATACTTTCTGAGACATTATCTCTTGATACCGCAGATATTTTCTTTAGGTATTATTTTTATTTGGATAAAGTGGTCCTTTGGTTATTTTCATCCAGATAAATAATGGCCAGGCCAGCTCATCTGAACTTGGCTCTTGTGATTCACAATACTATTTTATGGGTTTGGAACTGCTGTGCTCTTTTTAATAGTTGGGATGGAAGACACAGATGCTTTACTTGGAAGGAAACAGTAAAGTCATTTTATTACCTGCTTAGACAATTGTGGTTCAAAGGTAACATTTACAAAGTGGTGTATTATAGTGTTTTTTAGCAGATATATTACCTTGGCTTTTCTACACTGTGTTAAACAATGGGAGTGTTAAAGGTTACAGAATTTCAAAAGTACAGAGGTTAAATTTGCAATTTTGAATGAATGATCTGTGTGAAACTTTTGTATTTTTGGAGGCAAGAGGTTTTTGAAGGGTTATCAGAAGTGAATTTAAGTTATATCTGTCTGCTTTACAGTCTGTCCTCTCTGCCCAGTCACACATTCCTAGTCTTTTTATTGTATTTATCATGTGTTTCCATGGCAACAGACAGGTGCTGGATAAAGCAGATCCAAACCACCGCTCCAACAGTCTTCTGTTAGCTGTCTTGCTCTTGCCTGTCTTATTTTTTAGCACCCATTTCACAGTTAGCTTTTAAAATTCATCTTATAACAGGAATACAGACATTTTCTATCTTACCTCAAGAAAACAAAGCCAAGACAAATATGAAGTACAGCAACGGTGCATTCATCTCTAAATGTTTTATTTGTTTTCTTTTTTTATAGTAATAACCTTGATAAATTCTGAAAAGCCCACACAATCTAATAAAACCAATTAGGATGTGCAAAACTGCTTTTTGTTTTTGTGAAAGCAAGCAAGCACTTTGGAAGTCATTCCAGAGCGTAACTGTCATTTAGATTCTTCCCCTCCTGACTCAAAGTCATCTGGGCGCCTTGGGAGAGACGCCGTTCATGGCCACCCCAGCGAGTGTTTGTCACAGCGCTGGCAGATGGCCCCCTCGAAGCCACCAGCTGAACGTGTCACAATCAGTCCTTGAGAGGGCCTCTGCCTGCATCGCCTGTCCTCTGTGTACAGCTCCACACCCCACTATATGGTACGCCACCCGGGGAGTGCAGCAGCCAATCCGGGCTGGAATAGCATTGGTAACAACAAATAACAGACACGCCTTTCACGAGTGCGACTCAGTGCGCACACTGTGATATTGTTTAAACGTGGAGGCTCCGTGTGGTTCATCTCTAGTGCCATGTGGAAGGTTACAAAGCTGTCGACACTTTCTCTGAGCGTGTCTGCTTGCATGAATGGAAAGATTTGTTCCATTTCAGTCACTGCAGATAAGAGACTCTTTGTTTTAAGTGATTAAAAATGCTGATTCAGAAAGATAATTGACAGGCGCAGAGAAGAAGAGCAGCCGAAACCACACACAGATGTCAGTACAGGAAGGTTAGCATGGAGATGCAGTTAAAACATCAAATACTGTTAGTCAATAGTACTTTCATAGTAAACATGACTTGAACATGCAAAATTCAAACTGAATAAATCCAAGATTTCTTGAAAAAGCATAGATTAACACCTTCACAACCAGGGCTCATTTAACTAAATATGATCAAGTTATGATTTAGTTGTTATGTATTAATCACAATATAATTTATGAATTACAAATCCTCTATGTATGCATGTTTGCTGCCCTTTATACTGACCTCTGGATGTAAGCAATATGTTTAAATGCAAACAAAGGAGTGCTCATCAGCAAAGGTAGCTCTGTAGGAATACTGGTAGTGCACATCTTAAAATCCTTTTTTTCCATAATGTTACTGTTGTGTTTTTGATTAGAAGCAAAAAAAAAATGTGACCTTCACTGAGAGTTTCTGACATCACTATTGAACTGAATGTTCTGCTGCTTTATTGCTGGTATTTTCTGCCAAGAGTAAACAAACAGAGATAATGCAAGTGCACTGAGTGGCAGGTTTCAGACAAACCAACGTCTTTAACGGTCTTTGACATGCATTAGGCCGTGGTCTTGTCAACAGAGAATGACAACACTAGGTTCCCAGCATTCTTTCACCTCAGGGTCTCACTCACATCTTAACCCTTCCTATATTTAAGGAATTGTGACTCATTTCATTCTTACCTTATATAGCATGTATCATTAAGGCATAGAATGCAAAACATGCCAACAGCTTTTAAAAGCTTTCATGCAACACGCATATCTGTGAGGAAACGTGTGCTAACATGCTGGTAATGAATCAACAAACTAATGATATTTGGAATTTAAATTATTTGAAAAATGACTACCTCTTAGTCTGCTGATCCTCTGAGCTGCTCTGCCGTGATGGGCAAGGATGCTGTGTAATCGTGTTCTACAGACTGTTACATAATACACACACATGCACGCTGAGTGAGGGCACAGGGGAGGGAGGGTGGAGGAAATAACCCAGACATCAAACACACAAGACCGACTGACGCTAAACAGCATCTCCCTGACAGCCGCGTCCCTCAGTGAGGTGTCGCTTGTGGGTGTACCGTGTACTGCTTGGTGACAGATCCTCCTTCATTAAAATGCAGACAACACCCACTGTCTCAGTGCTTTCATTACAGAAAAGGCGACTGGAGATGAAGGCAGAAATATCCAGCTTGTATGTTGGAACGGAACAGCTGTACACTGTTTTACCCTGAAATAATCTAAAACCATAAACAGAAATGCCAAAAAAAACAGTGCAGCTACATTATAATGTAGCTGTATTCTGTATATACTGCATATCTACTGTATAGTATTGATTATACCGGTTTTAGAAATTAATAGCCAGGCATATGCACAAATTGTTATATAATGGACAGATTACGTCTGAAGTGACAAAATAAACATATACACAACCATGTACTCACAAAAATTGAATGATCAAAATTGGGTGTTAATTGGAACGTGCATAACGTGAATTGTATGAGCAGCTTGTGACTGAACATCCAGGTCATTACCTTTTAGTCTGTGAATTTGAGGATTGTTAGATTATTATTAATTTCTTTGTTTTTATGAAATCAAGCCCATTCCAAAGGCTTAATGGTCTGAACTGACTGTCAGCTACTTTGCTGTCAATAAATCAAAGATAGGGGCAATGAGTTCACTTTATTCCGAGGTCTCCACAATGCAATTTCACTAATTATGTAATTTTTCCATCCAACTATTTTTTTTCAGTACTTATGTTATCAAGACTGCTAAATTGGCTTTATTTTCTCCAAAAAACATAAAGCAAAACATATCATTGTAATTCAAGAGAAAAGTTCATGTTACATTTCCTACAGAAATTAAATATTTGTATCAAGCAAGCAAACAATGCCGAGATTTCAGAGATGGCCTGTGGATGAACATGAAGTGAATGTGGCTTGGGAGATGTAATAATATGAAGCAAGTAAGCAAGCAGTAAGGCATACAGTCTTTTAGTTCCAGTTTCACTCTGTGACAAGAAAAGTTCCCTTTATCAAAATTTCTCTTGGTCACAATTCGCTGTTAACTTATCTGATCAGTAGCATTCCTGGCAAAAGCACCATAGACACTGCATCACACATGGATTTCCTTATTATTGCAATGTCAGGTACATAAAACTCAGTCACATCTCAGTTCACAATTGTTTCGATCTTGTGCCGTTTTCATACAGATGACCAGTTAGTTGGATGTGTCCTTTCATAAAGTGCACAGTGACTACAGGGATATCCATAATCCATTCATAGATCACTTCAACATGTAAGCACACACCACACACACGTGTGCACATATTGCATCATGGAAGCTCGACCGATCAACGTAGTGCTTCATGGTCTAATTACAGCCATTAACATCTTGTGCTTAGGTTTAATGAATCACCGCTTTAGAGGAACCGCATAATTTATATAATAACAACCTTGCAGGAAGCGCACAAGAACTCAAGGGTGGTTAAAGGAAGTGTTTCGAGTTGGTGGTGTGATCTAAGCACAGGCAGCCGTGAAAATAAATAAAAAAATGCAGTAGTGTGTCTGGCTGCTGTTAATATCGCGTAAAGTCATTGCATAGACAGGTTGCCATGGAAACAGTAGCAGCAGTTATACTGGTCAATGTAAAACCTTGAAAGAAAAAAACTTATTTCTGACACAATGAGCTCATATTTGCACCAAATAGTTTTTTTTTGTTTTTTTTTTTTTTTGTTTTTCTGGGAAGCAGCAGCAAATATTTTTTTTGTATGTACAAAATGTTTAAACACAATGAACATACAGATGTTCTGACATCAGAAGATTTTTTTATTCCTCCACAGACATCTACCCAGTGGCACAGATTGCTTATTTCTGAGAAGTTTATTTGGACAAACTTGAATGTTAAAAAGGTATAAAAAAGCCAAACTGAAAGGTATGAGTAGATAGCCCTTAACAGCAAAATAAGCTTCTATGAGATTTAACACAAGTGAGTAGTAACTTATATAAATCTTGGCTTTACATCCTGGCTATACTTGTCCCCTCTGCTCTCTGAATGGACAGTGGTGTCGCCCGCACAATAAAACTCATGACCCAGAGTCACCTCACTGCTGTGTGTCAGCTGTGATTACACTTTAGAGGAGTGCCAATGCGGCTGTCATTTGTCATTACTAGGCCAGTCCACAGGAGCAAGGGGGGGCCGTAGCGCCGCTGTCCTCCACTGCCCAGGCATGTGGTGAAACCATGCTAAATAGCTACCTCCCTCACCACCCCTTATCTGAATGAAGGAAGACCTGTTCTGTTTTGCAGCTGCAATGCAAAGAAATGGGCCTCACGACCTCAGGGCCGTGGTGCAGATTGGCTCCGAGACTGGGCACTCTTTTGAGACCATAACGCTGTTAGAAGGGGCACAAGATTGCAAGGTTGCAAAATGGTGTACTACTTTCTCAGAAGACTAGACCATGCTGCATGTCAATCAACTCTCAACATATAAATTTTTAAACTGTCTGTATCCAGCCAAAGTTTAACAGGAATTAAACAAAATAGGTTTGTTTAGAAGAGGAAATAACAGCTGTCTAATTCATATTTTTTAAGGTCATAAATGTCTTTGTTTATGTTTATGTTTAAGGTAATGTTAACATAGAGAATATAAGGGATATTTTATGAACAGAGATTTTTACATAACCAAATTTAAATGTAAAAATATTATATGTCTCCGCATATTAACTGGAACGATACCAGGGTGTGTTCCATAAAAGCACTTTTCTTTATAAGCTTTAAAGAAATGGACCCCAGTACCATGTGAGAGGTAACTCTTCATAAGAGATACTGTAGGAATAAAATGTATATGTAAAATGACATGAGGACCTATGTTCCACAGCAGGAAGGATTGGCATAATCATCTGAAAGGGAGGGGGCCACAGGGACAGCTGGGGGGGGGGTGGGCAGCATCTTGGTCCTCTGACCATCTGAGTGGGCTGTGCTTCAGCTGGAGGCCTCCCTGGAGAAAGCTGGGAACAATGTCTGTGCCTCTGACAGGAAGGAAGCTTTGTGGGGGCAGCTGCTGCTGAAGATTCTGGAAGCTGTTGACTTAGCCAAAGAGGATATTAGTGTGTGCTCCTTATGTGGGACATGCAGGGCAACACTTCTGCTCCATGATGTAGTTTACAGGGGTTTACCAGATGACAAGCATTTTTCAGAAGACCTTTAGTCATACTTGACATGGCAGTGAGAGCCAAGCAGGTTATTGTGATGGACGGTGTTCAAGGTATTTTCCATCACTTTTTGGCTTTTCATCTGATACCCCAAGCATGTCTCAATGTGAACAAACATTTTTAGAAAAAAAGGTGTTGAAGCAAAGATCCAAAGCTGTTGCTTGGGCGTCAACCATGACACGCGTTGTAACATCTCTCATTGCATGAAAATCAATAAACTGTAGCCATAAATCTATTTCACGTGTGGTCAGTTCTGAGAAAACAAAAATAGAGGAAATACTGACATGTCAGGCATTCACTTTGTCGTGCAACTGTAATGATAAATCCATCTGAAGGGTTAAGGAAATTGCCACAGTACAACACATGATAAGCACCAGTAAAGCTAAAAGGAACTTGTGTCTTTGAACTATACACGTATATGAATTATAGATTTAACATGAGACTAAATTAACCAACAGCTGTCACACAGATGCCTCCACATACAGATGTTTCTTTCAGATGTGTTAATGTTATAACTACATTTTAATAAATAACTGAGCCAACAATGAGAAACTTCAACTTGGACTAACCTGAAATGATGGCTGTTTTTTTCTTGTCTGTTGGAGAAAATGCAGTACAATGTGACTTCTGTGGTTTCTAAATGCAGATTCCCAAGGAAAATGAAGGGGAATGAAATATTCTCTCGAGTGAGGCTTGTTTTTGGTAATATCTGCTGTGTGCTTGTGGGAATGTTTACTGAACAGAGCTGTAGTCTGTTCAGGATGAGATCTCAACACTGGCTTGATATGCAGTATAAGATCCCCATGTAGAACAGTATGAACCACAGAATGAGGACAGTATAGTAGCTATTATAGTGCTAAGATACTGGCAAACGCAATGGCCACTGAGAAGATTAATGTGTTATTAAGAGTAACTAGATTATCAGCAATCCACTTATGCTGACATGTACAATTATATCAGTCTTAGTTACACTGACACCAGATATGGAAATTAAAAACATTAGCATATGGGCCACATACTGTAAATGACAATGGATGGATCTCTAGTCTTTTAAAAATGCATATTTGGTATTTTATTGAAGACAGCTAAGTAATAAACCTTAATATTTAGATTTTTTTTCCTCCACCTTTTCTGCAAATAATCAAAACCAGTTTGCATTCACGTACCCACGAACAAAACTCAGAAATGCTGCAAAGCTAATTTCTGCATCATTGTGCTGTTATGATAGAAATTATTTGTCTCCTCCAGGCAAGAAAAAATACATAACAACATGGAATGGGTTTAAAGTATCGATTCAGCATAACAAACATCAAACATCTTTGGCTGCATTCACTGCTTAAGAAGACAGCCAGTGAATGGATTGGTAATTATATTAATCTCTGTGTTTATACAGCAATAACATCTTAAGGAGCTTGCAGATGGAATGAATGACTGATTCCAACGTGATGTTGAAAACAAACCCAGAGTGCTTTCAATAAATATAATTTACATGCAAAGATCTTCACAGTGATCAGTAACAGAGATGAGGCACAGCAGTTTTCATGGCTGAAATGTTCACAGCGAGGGCACAGAAACGGAAGAGGAAGTGAACTTGTCGTGCGGGTCACATGGGCAAGACTTCTGTTTGAGAGAACTTCTGTGACCACAGGTAGTTTTGCAACCAGCCATGCCACTGAAAAAGGCTACATTGTCTAGAGAAGTGTGCCACGCTAAGCTTTTTAACTGTGAACAGCCCTGCCTCTATTTCTAGGTCAGCTGGCACAGTGGCATGAGCCCAATACACCGTCACTGCATGTCCTTTATCCACTTGAGAGGCGGCACGGATGCAGAAAGACAAGTGGGCCACCTAGACTTTGTCCACCATCACCAGTGCCAACTTTCAATGGTGTCCACAAATCCACGTCTCACTGCTTCCTATGATTGAAGCTGGGAGGAAAACAGCATGTGGGAAAATGACATCAATGGAACCCATCCTTCAGATCAGTGCATCTGAAATTGTGGTACACAGCTTGTGCTTGGTGACAACAGCCTATCAAAAAAAGGCCAATAATAAATGTCAAGTGAATAAGGAATATTCAGCTAGCCAAAAATGTAATATAAAAATATAAGCAAAATTTAACAGTGATGTTAACCACTTGCTCACGTCAAGGCTGTGAACGTTCAGAGCCCCTCCTGGAAACATGGGGCACGGAGCTGGTCAGGTATACCCTGAACTGGATGTTAGCCCATGGTAAGATATACAAAATCACTGGTTGAATATTAATAGTGCTTATCTTTTATACAGCACAGTCCAAGCAATATAGCTAGTGCTGGTATGGTAAAAATGGGAGCGTTTTTTTTTTTCAGAATTGAAATTACAATTGTAGTATGTGCAGCTGCAGCTCTTTGTTATTCTACTGATTTTTGTGTTTGAAAAATGAAATAAATTCCAGTTGTCCCACAACAGAATCACAGGTTTCAATTTTTTTTTATTTTGCATATAAAAACAAATTGTTGTGCATTCCAAGAATTGAAATAATAATAAAAAATGCCACTCGATTTGAAAGCATTTTGCGAATCGCCTACAGCCACACTCGGCTCTGGTGTGAAGAGCGCGGGTCCCGGCAGCTGTCGGTCACGCACACAGCCTCTCCCCACGGCGCCATGCAAAGGTGGGAGTCTGGAGCACACGGGAGGGGACAGAGTGCGCTGGGACACGAGGACGAACAACAGGTCCGACACACAGACTGCCAGTCAGTAGTCTTCTTTTGTTGTTGCAAAGATTCAGGNGACACGAGGACGAACAACAGGTCCGACACACAGACTGCCAGTCAGTAGTCTTCTTTTGTTGTTGCAAAGATTCAGGGAAGGAATGAGGAAGGTCTTTTTTTTTTTAACCGATGGGGGGAAGCAGAGGGGTGGGGGCGGGAGGGCGGGGGTGCTGCACAGTCATCTGCTTTCGTCCAATCACAACGCAACTTAGGTTTGGGTTACAAAGTAATACAGCTGAAAAGGAGTGAGAAAGAAGGCAATGGTTGTGGAATGTACAGTGCGCAGGGGCAACGGCGGTGGCTTGGCCTTCATGAGGAGCCCGCCTGCTTTTCCTGTTCGATCGCTGCAAAAACACACACACACACAAAGGGAGAGAAGGCGTCAGGTCTCAAACCAGCGCAGCACAGCCTAGTTTCTATGCAAAAATTAATACACATGTTTTATAGCATAATAAATACATCTGTAGGCTTACTTTCTTTAGAGGGCAAAGGATTTTTCTCCTGGGTCTCTGTCTTCTTCAGCTTGCTCTTGTCAAAGCTGGTGACCTCCTCCAGGTTGGGTTTGTCAGACATGATTGTGGGTTTTCTAACAGCAATGAGAAAAAAGTGGCATTTTCATGTAAAATGTCCACATACCAGTGGGTCATCTTCAGGAGCACGTGCTCCCCAAGTCCAGCTTTGGAGATATTATTTCAGAAGCCCTCTGGTCGCATTAGACTGATGCCACAGCAGTTTGGACCCTCACATTTTGCACAGCACATGCACATTTCATTGCAGCATTTCCATTCCGGCGCAAACGCTGGAAACTGCTATTATTTCATGTGCATTAAACACAGGAACAGCAGCAGTAATAACTGCGATGAGGGCGGCACGTTGGCGGCTGTTTTGAGGCCATTCATTGTTCTCCTTCATCCGACATACAGCGGCGCTGCAGCTGAAGGAGCCACCGCCCTGTCGGGTATCATCTCACACAGTCGCACACAGTCTCGCACACACACACTGCACGCAACACACATCATATTGCATCTCTTCCCGCACACAGAGCCGGTTTGACTCCAAAAACGGTGTTTATTCAAGCGCGATGGTACAATAGACAGCAGGGCGCTGGACAGACACACCCGAAACCGTTATGACTAAATGATCGAACACGCAAACGTTCAATACCTCGTCATAAATATGCTTTCCTCGACTCTCCTGTAAAATATTTATGATGTATAAATGTTTATTTAACTTTTCGTGCAATCAAATCACACCATTTGAACTTGATTTACCATCCGTGCTCAGAATGCGTCTAGCGGATTCTTTTCTATATTTGTACAATATGTGTAGCCAGTTGGCACCTATACGTTTTGTTTCATTTGAAAAAAAACAGACATTAGAAGAAAAGCCCTTTGTCACTCACCAGAGTTCGGATGCGTCACAGTAACCGCAAGACCTCGTGCAACAGCAGACTGGCGGGGAACAACTCGAGCGTAGAACATATACCCAGTTATATGCAAATGAGATGCGTGACGTCACAGCACACTACACGCCGAAAATGGGCTAATTTAACTGTATTTTGGCAGATAGAAAAACATACACACATCTTTACGAAAATTCCGTTCACGAACACAAGCGTATATCCAAGTATTCGACTATTTTAAACAATCTATGAACACATAGCGTCGCGTGCGCTCCCTGTTTCAGAAGTATGTCCGGGGCGCCATCTTGTGTTTTGATGTGGGAGTGTGCAGTTACGTCGCTCACGCGTGCAGTAAGTTACGAATGCGTCGCGTCCGACTGTTACAGATGTTTTGCATTAGACCTTTAAAAAGCGTCCTCAGGCATCAGTAAAAAATACGTTCAGTACTTCCTGCTTTTAGGGTCTTGTATTTTTGTTTCGCAAAAACATACGGAAATAGGCCTACGATTTAACTGCAGCATTACTTTCAGCAGCTTGTTCTTAAATGTAATACTGTAATACCAATTTGAAATCAATCCCCAAATAAACATAATGCTTCCTTTCATAAAAAATGCTTAATGGGAATACTGAAGTAGTTTCTTTTTTTCTTAAAGGGTCCTTTAAGTCCTTTGTCTCTGAAATAAACACCCTTGCCATTAAGGAAAGCGTGCAAAACTGATTGGTATTCTTTACACCCCACAGAGTGATGTCCTCATCTTTCTGTGGTTCTCAGCATGAGGCCAACTTTTCCAAACTGCTGTGGACCATTCCACGGGCCCACTTCCTCCTGCTTCCACTGTTCTCGTGTTTCACATCATATTCGGCAAACTCAGGGCCAGCCAGGTGGGAACTGGCCACGGGCTGCAGGCTACAAAGGCCCTGGCAGGTAGGAGCAACAACAGCTTACCCTCCAGGTCTGTTTAGCTATGATACACAGTCTGTAGAGTGTCAAAAAAAAACCGTAAATACATGGTTTAATCACACGTATTTTGGACAGATATCCATCCATTCCTTGACAGTAAGCACCTGTCCCTGTCAGAGTGGTGGAGGTTCAGAGCATATCCCAGTGTCAGACAGATATGGTGAAGAAGCACATGTAAATACAGAAAATACAAAACCTCAATATCCCACCTTGTGTCCCAACTTCTGTTTTAACGCACTTTCATGGAATAATCAGTTTTGCGTTCTGAATGCAGCAAAATTTCTTAACGGAGGCTAAATTCACAAGGTGCTTTGGAAAAATGCATCTGCTATATTTATATGTTTACACATATAAAAGGTATGACTTGTAGGTCACGTTCAGTGGTACCTCCTTGATCGAGTCTATTTCAACCCTATGAACACACACAGGATTATATCATAACTCACACACCAACATAAGTTGTGGTTCTTGGATACTGAGTTGACCTTGATGTGTTTTAATCCTATTTTGTAATTATTATGAGAGAACTAGTCATTTTGTGACAGTTTTTAACCTAATGTTACTGAAGAAGCAACATGATTTTTTTTGGCAAATAAATTAAGAGGAAAGCGAAAAACTGCTGACTGGGTTTTTAAGTTACCCACTTGTACAGAAGTATATGGTAGCAGGCTGGTTTCTCATGGGATAATTTGGAAATACAATTAGAAAGAGGAAGCCGTTCATTTCTAAAAAAATAACATTGTTATTTTCTTGTTTGGTCAAGTATTTTTAGATGTCATTCAACACCCTATTGACTCTACTAGTAGATATGCTTAGGATGAAGTATATTTTATTTCTTATATTTTGAAAATGTATATGGAGTGTACCATTTTAAAAACAAGTCCTTGGACTGAATTTGTGTGGCCGGTTGTTTTGTGAAATTTTGTTGTAAATCTAGTTTAGCTAAAACAATAATAGTAAATGTAAATGAGAGTAAATGTATTAGGTAGAAACCACTCAAAAGCGAGAACAACTTTTTTTATCTGGGGCTATACAAGATTTATGCTTGGAATAAAGATTTTTTAACATCTAGATTTTGTGTGGCTAATATCAGATGTCTCGTGGCTGGTCACTGGGTTGTTCTTCACCTGGCAAATCATATAAATTATACAACTATACCTGTCATCTGTAGTGGCTTATTGATGCCTGGTTCATATGTAGGATAGCATTTACCGCTTGATGCCACTTCAGTTGATACCAGCAACAGAACAGACATCAATCAGAATGAATACAAGTTTATTAAAATGTCAGGTGTGAAACAGCTGTGACAGTATTTCCAGATTTGTCATAAATGTGTTACATGTTTCAGCAGTAATAGCAAAATGTTTTTAGTCACATTGCACTGTTGAATGTTTAATCCATACTGGAATGTAACACGAACAGTATAAAATGTGGTTTGCTAAACTATTAGTATCAGATAAGCAGCTCAAGCTGGCAGAAGCTACATATGAGTTTTGTGTGAAGGAAAGTACTTCATTTATAGCTGATCTATGACATGATGGTGGCTTTTATATCAGCAGACTGAACTTAAAGGACTCGTGCATTGCTTCAACCCCCGTTACTAGGCTTTTGCAACTGTGTATGAGTGAGGCCTGAGCTGGAGAGGCAGAGGCTCTTGGCCCAGCAGGGGTCACCACCTACATAGTTGTAAAGTATCTGGTGTACAGCTTATTGTACATGGCCTGGTTGTCCATGATGATGGCATTTCTCAGGCTCTGCCAGAACCAGTGTTCTGCCAGGGGGTTCTTGGGCCATTCCAGCACGCTGTGCCCGCACAGCCGTCTCCTCAGGCGGAGAAACTGCGAATGCTGTAGCACAGGCTCCAACAGCAATAGGACAATCACGTCCATGTTTTCATCCAGCAGTCTCTGGTGGGCCAAGTAGGCAGCCATCTTGAAAATCCCACTCTGAACGTAGGCCTCTGTCAGCACAAATATGGTCTTGCGGCTCTGCCGGATGCTGTGCGAGAGGCTGTCGATAAACGGAGTCCCCGGTGTCCAGTCCCGCTCTTCCAGGCAAATGGGCAGGACAGTCTCTCCACATTCCTCCAGCTGTACTCGTAACTGGTTATGAACCCAGTCTGAGACAAGTGGGTCTTTGGTGTCAAATGTTACAAAGGCATCATAGATATTGTCTGATGATGTAAGGTGGCGATAGCCCATTAACTTTGCTCTCCAGTAGTGAAGCATATAGGATGCATCCCAGTAAAACAAATGCATGACTATAGATATGACTACAAAGCAGATGACAGATGCAGCAGTAAAGAAGTAAATCAGAAAAGCCACACTGTTGTTTACACATTGTTTAATATCAAAGTGGATAACACCTTTGTGTTTCAACTCATATGGTATTTTACACCTGACTTCAGTAGCAAGGTAAGGAATTTCAACATCGCTGTTCTTTAACCACAGGATAAACTCAAAAATGTCACAGGTGCAACGGAACGGATTATTTTCTAGGAATAACTTACTTAGGTAGTTTTCTACTCCAGACTGGAAAGTGGACTCATTAATAATGCTAAGTTGGTTGCTACCAAGGTTAAGTATAGTCAAGCTTTTGGCATCTCGTAGAAAGCCATTAGACAGCTGTGCTATTTTGTTATTAGATAGTTTAAGCACCATAAGGGTTTTTGTAACAGCAGAAAGATGTCCAGACACATAAGTCAAAAGATTATGGCTAAGATCCAGAACCTGAAGATTTGGAAACAAAGTCAAATTATTCCACTCAAAAGTTCTGAGGGCATTATGGCTTATGCTTAGTTTAACTAATGTGTTTGGTAAATTTTCATAGACCCCCAAAGGTATCTTTTCAATTTCATTAAAAGATATGTCAAGACGTGTCAGGTTTAAAAGGTATTTGAAAATCTTAAAATACGTATGATCTCTGTCTTTCCATAATTTTCTCAAGTTGTTTTTCTGGAACTCCAACTCCTGAAGGGAACTACTGTTCATTGTCTTACTCGTCAAAGTGAAGATGCTGTTATGACTCAAATTGAGTACTTTTAAGTTAGGGAGGTTAGGTAAGAAGTTCAAGTTGTGCGTTACTCCAGATACACGAAAATAATGGGAGTTGTAGCTGAGATCCAAAACCTCCAGTTGTGTTAACTCCTTGAAGGCATTGTCATAGGCTAAGTCTATCTTGTTCCTGGAGAGGTCCAGATACTTCAAATGCGGTAATGCCTTGAAATCACTCCCATTCAAAGCAGATGCAAACCCATTGTTAGAAAGGTTGAGGCACGAAATTTCTCCGAAGCCTTCAAACTGGTGTGGGGAAATGAAAAATATATTGTTGGAGCTGAGGTCCAGCACACGGCCACTAGTAAAACATTTGCGTTTTACAAGCAAGTGTTGTGAGGAAAAATCAAAGTCTTCAGGAGGTGTCTGGTACATCACTGGTGCAGGCATGTGAACGTAAGAATGGGACTTACTGCCAGTGCTCTGCATTACTTCACCATTTCCTGCTACGGGATAAAGCCGGTTTTCTGAAAGATATATAAGTTTTACCTTGCTAAGGTTTTCAAACACATTGGAGTCTGAACTAACAATGAAATTTGTCCCTAAGTTTAAAACAGTCAGATTTTTGAGGGTATAAAGTGGATCTAATGTGGAAGATGTAATTTTCTTAAAAACATAACCTGCTATGTTTAAATTTTTAAGTGAAACCAGTTTTTCAAAACTTCTTGAAAGGTTAAGTGTCTCAGGGTACTTTTGCAGGTCATAGTTATAGGACAGATCAAGTTTCTCAAGATGTGGAATTTGGCTCAAAAAGCTGCCATCAGTTATAGCACCTGATAAGAAATTGAATGAGAGAAAAAGGGATTTTAGATTTGCCAGACTTTCAAACCAAGAACTTTTGAGCACAAAGAGAGAGTTTCCTGCAAGACATAACTGCTCCAGTCTCAACAATTTACTAAAGGCCTGGGGGTGAATCTCTAGGGATTTATTGCGACAGGGGGTGCATGGATAGGGAGCATTGCTGCATCTTGGACAGTTCCCCTGCAGGTTAAGAACTTTCAGGTTAGTCAGTTCTTCAAAATCTTCCTCAGAAATTTTTTCTATTTTGTTAGAATCCAAGTGCAAGTATTGTATTGAGCATGGAAGTGTTTTTGGGACGTAAGTCAAGTTATTGTAAGACAAACTCAAAACTTTCAAGTGATGAAGGGTGAAAAAGCTGCCGTTCTCTATTGAAAAAAATGTATTACAAGGCATCCAAAAGTAACAGTTTTTTGACAGATTGATTTTACTGATGTTTTTCACTGCTGAGAAGGTTTTTGTTGTGATTGCCCATATCTTATTATTTTGTAGGGTTAGCTCTTTCAGTGCAGGTGGCAATTTTTCTGGAACATCTTCAAGCTGACCACCATCAAGTTTAAGCACTAGCAAGCTTGTCAAATTGAAGAACGCACCCTCTGTAATGAACACTTTTCCATATTTGTTCACCCAATTGAGATTGAGAATTGTCAGCTCGCTTAAACCACGGAAGGCATCCTTGGAAATGTTGGTGATTTTGTTTTCCTGTAGCTCAAGTTCAGTGGCATTGCTAGTGATCCCATCGGGGATCTCTTTCAGGCTTCGTTTTCCACAATGAAATACAATGCTGTTGTTTTTTACGGTCACATCACATGGATTTGTTCTGGGGATCCAGCTCTGCCTCACTGATGCAAGCAGCAAGATGCTAGCATGAATGAGCCACAGCTTGAGCCAGTAGCTGAAAGGAGCCTGTGAAGACAACAGTTAATGTAGTCATCAAGTGTATTATCTCGTAGCCTGAGGGTAGTTGCCATTTTCTGTAAAATACTAAATGGAGTCAACTTTTCTGCACTTTGTAAAAATTTTATATAATATAAAATTTAAATTGCATCCATCTAGTCATCCATCCTTTCATTCATTATCATTATTAACTACTTTCCACATTGTTGTGGCAGTTTGACGTCTATCCTGGAAGCACAGCACATACAGTGGTGCTCAAAAGTTTGTGAACCCTTCAGAACTTTCTATATTTCAGCATAAATTTGACCTAAAAGTACATCATATTTTCACACAAGTCCTAAAAATAGATAAAGAGAACCAAATCAAACAAATGAGTCAAAAAAATTAGACATGAACATTTATTTATTGAGGAAAACGATCCAGTAACACATATCTGTGAGGGGCAAATGTATGTGAACCTTTAGGATTAGCAGACGATTTGAAGGTGAAATTGCAGTCAGGTGTTTTCAATCAATGGGATGACAGTCAGGTGTGAGTGGTTGACCTGTTTTATTTAAAGAACAGGGATCTATCAAAGTCTGATCTTCACAACACGTTTGTGGAAGTGACACGAACAAAGGACCTCAGAAGAAGAGTTGCTGATGCACGTCAGGCTGGAAAAGGTTACAAATCCATCTGTAAAGAGTTTGGACTCCACCAATCCACAGTCAGACAGATTGTGTACAAATGGGGGAAATTCAAGACCTCCCCAAGAGTGGTCGACCAACAAAGATCACGCCAAGAGCAAGGCGTATAATAGTCCGCGAGGTCACAAAGGAACCCAAGGTAACCTCTAAGCAACTAAAGGCCTTTCTCACATTAGCTAATGTTAATGGCCATGAGTCCACCATCAGGAGGACACTAAACAACAATTGTGCGCATGGCAGGATTGCAAGGAGAAAGCCGCTGCTCTCCAAAAAGAACATTGCTGCCTGTCTGCAGTTTGATAAGGATTACCTGGACAAGCAAGAAGGCTATTGGAACAATGTTTTGTGGATGGATGAGACCAAAATAGAGCTTTTTGGTCTAAATGAGAAGCGTTATGTTTGGAGAAAGGAAAACACTGCATTCCAGCATAAAAACCTCATACCATCTGTGAAACACGGTGGTGGTAGTATCATGGTTTGGGCCTGTTTTACTGCATCTGGGCCAGGATGGCTTGCCATCATTGATGGAACAATGAATTCTGAATTATACCAGAAAATTCCTAAAAGGGAAAAGTCAGGACATCTGTCTGTGAGCCAAATCTCAAGAGAACGTGAGTCATGCAGCAAGACAACGACCCTAAGCACACAAGTCGTTCTACCAAAGAATGGTTAAAGAAGAATAAAGTTAAGGTTTTGGAATGGCCAAGTCAAAGTCCTGACCTTAATCCAATAGAAATGTTGTGGAAGGACCTGAAGCGAGAAGTTCATGGGAGGAAACCCACCAACATAACAGAGTTGAAGCTGTTTTTTTAAGGCGGAATGGTCTAAAATTCCTCCAAGCCGATGTGCAGGACTAACCAACAATTACCGGAAACGTTTAGTTGCAGTTATTGCTGCACAAGGGGGGTCACACCAGATACTGAAAGCAAAGGTTCACATACTTTTGCCACTCACAGATATGTGTTCTTGGATCATTTTCCTCAATAAATAAATGTCCGTGTCTAATTTTTTTGACTCATTTGTTTGATTTGGTTCTCTTTATCTACTTTTAGGACTTGTGTGAAAATCTGATGTAGTTTTAGATCAAATTTATCCCGAAATATAGAAAGTTCTGAAGGGTTCACAAACTTTCAGACACCACTGTAAGGCAGGGTATAGCCTGAATGGAGCGCCACTCCCTTCCCTCCAATCTCATACATACACGCACTATGGGTAATTTAGAGTCATAAATTCAACTGAAACATCTTTGAACTGTGGGAGGGAACTAGAGCATCAGATGGAATTACAGGAGGATAACATTCAAATGGCGCACAGACTGAAATTTATTTGGACCCAAGTCCAAACCCAGAGGCTAAAGCAAAATATGGATCGTAAACACTAGACATTCATTCAACACAGATTTATTACTGTAAGTGGCTACTTATCATTAAGTTTTATTTATTTAAAATATTTTGATGCTGACACTTGTAAACTATGTAAAAGACTGCTAATTAAAAATACAGGGTGATTCACAAAGCATCGAACACTTATGCAGTAAATGCATTACTCAGTAATTAAGCATCAGATGAACATGAAGTATATTGAGCATTGGTAAGATTAAGAAAAATTTGAGTAACTTTACAATTTTTTTAGGCTTCAAGGTCATATATGATATGGTTTTCTCAACAATGTAACGCAAATTATTATTATATCTTCAACCAAATGTATAGTCCGTACCAAATTATGTTACCGGGCTTTTCAGCAGAAGAGATTGAAGCTGCACAAAAGAGTTGGCTATGAAGTGCCAGGAAAACTTGAAACCAGTGACCTGATGACTACATTAATAGCAGATAAAAAGCTGCAGCCAGAAAGCATTAATCGTAAAACATGCACTTGATCATTTACTTCAGTCGTAAACAACTTACCATTTTAACGTGATGACCGCTATTCTTCTCGATGTGTATTATAGATGTTGTGTGGCTACACTGCATTTAACGCACTAATGTACTAAAGCTAGCACTTCCACATGTGTGGAGAAACAGGAAGTGCACAGGACTACTTCCACACTGACTCAGGTTTTATAGTGTTACAGATTATATCCAATCAACACTGAAATACAAATATGGCTTTTAATGATGCATTGCTGCCAAAGAACCCCCAAAAAACTCAGTAAGACAGTCCTGTGGTAAACAAAAAATGTCTTAAAACTTACTATAACTCAAGTTTGCATTTATATTTTTGCACTATGCGTTGTTTTGCATTGTACAGTATTATAAGGAAGTCCTCTTGAGTCACTTCCCTATTTTAGGTTTTGCAGCAAAGAAATCAGTTGTCTCTCATTTATCCTCATGACCAGAAGATACCATATTTTTACATCTTTTAGAATCCTACTGTAGAGCTAGAGATCGGTGAGATTTAGTATATGCCATAATTTCCATAATCAACTGCCAATTTTTTTTTCTTAATTAAGCTGCAAAAAAATGAAAGCTGGTTTGAAAGATTATTATTCTAAAAATGATTTTTTCAACACACCAAACATGTTTGTCATTAAATTTTTTCCAAAGGGAAGGCTCTGCTCATAGAAGCATTATTTCTCATACTCTAAAGCAGATAAGATTAAAGTTCATAAAATGACAGTTTTTAAAATACTTTTTACATTTGTTTTTATTACTATTGTATAAAAGGATTACATCAAGTATATGTAAAATGTGTTGTTCAAATATAAACAGTTTATTTTCATTACTATTATTTATATGATCATAGACAAATGAGTAAAATAGTGACTGCGCAATGAAAAGTTATCGTAAGTGGCTGGCTACAAATTTTATTTTAAATAATTCACTGTTATTGTTTTCAATACATCTTATTCAATATACTGAAGAAAGTCTCTGACGCCTTGCTTTCTGATTATAACTTCCATTTTTTCTCTAATAATACAAGCGTGCCGTTTTTTCTGTTTCTATGTTGATTTTTGCACAGAGACTTATACAGAACTGGCATGAGGAGCATTTCTAAAGTGTCTCTTGGAAAAGGTTGCTGTATTGTTTATGACTCTCTGTGACCATTGCGCTCTGAAGACGGAACCAGAAGTACTGCTGTGCTTGAGGGTTGGTGGGCCACTCCAGCACTGACTTCCTGTAAAGTCTTCTCCTCAATCTCAGATACTTGGACTGCTGAGGGGGTTTGTCAAGGAAAATAAGAAAGATGACATCAGCTTTGTCATCCAGGAGGCGTTGGTGAGCCAGGTAGAAAGCGGTCTTGAAACTTCCACTCCGCAGGAACTTGTTGGTGAGGACAAACACAGTCCTTTTACTCTGCTGGATGCTCTGGGAGAGGCTCTCAATCAGTGGGCAGCCTGGCATCCAATCCCGCTCCTCCAGGCATAGCTGTAAACAAGGGTCTCCTTGTTCCTCCAGATGGACCCTCAACTCATGTAGTACCCAGTCAGACACAGCAGGATCCTTTACATCATATACTATGAAGGCATCATAGATGGCGCTTTGAGAGGACAGACGCTTGTATCCTTTAAGCTTGGCTATGCAGAAGTGGAAGATGTACCATGCATCCCAGAGGAACAGGTGGCTGGAGATGGAGAGGGTGAGAGAGCTAAGGACCAGAGAAGTGAGTAAGATATACAGAATGATGGAGAGTGAGTTGTGCTGGCAGGTCTGGAGGTCCAAGAAGATGATGCTTTGGCCTGCTTGGGTACCAGGTGCCACACAAGTAACATCAGTTGCTAGCCTTGGGATGTTCACGGTGGTTCGGTTAGCCCACAGGACAAACCACACTGCTCTGCAATTGCACATAAATTTGTTCCCATGAAGAAGCAGAGTACTGAGGTTATTGATAACATCCTCTGGGAAACTGGATTGCTCGATATACTGGAGTTTGTTGAAACTGAGGTCCAGAAGTTTCAAACTGAAGGCACCCCTCAGGAAATGCTGACTAAGCTTTGAGATTTCATTTCTCCGTAAAATTAGCTTTGTGATAGTTTTGGTGCAGCGGGAAAGCTCTTCTGGAACTGTTTTTAGCATGTTCCTACTAAGGTCTAAAACCTTCAAGTGACTTAAATTCTTTAAGAGTTTCCAATTGAAACTTTTCAGTTTGTTCTTAGTTATGTAGAACTCTGAGAGGTAGGCTGGCAAACCTGAGAAAACTTCCTCTGGGATGAAATTCAGATTATTATTGGAAATGTCAAGAGTTTTCAGAGAGGTTAAGTTGCGAAAGAAATTGACATATCGTGTGTCACCATCTCTCCATAACATATCTAGGCGGTTACCCTTAAACTCCAGACACTCAAGGGAAAGGCTCACCATCTCTGTGTTTGTAGAGGTGGAAATTTTATTGTGGTTCATCAGGAGCTTCTTCAACTTTGGTAAGTTTTTTGTGAAATTTAGCATATGAGTTACACCCTCAGAATCAAAATAATGATTATTATTGCTTATGTCTAAAATAACCAAGTTTCTCAGTTCCTGAAATGCTGTAGAATAGAGCAAGTCCAGGCGATTATCTGAGAAGTCTAGATACTGCAGGTTTGTCAGGTGCCTAAATTCAGAGCCGTTCAGAGTCTGGCTCATAGCATTGCCAGAAAGATTAAGACATCTAAGTTCAGTCAGATTTAGAAATTTGGAATCTATGTAGAATATATTGTTCCTACTGATATCCAGTGTTTTTCCATATTTAGTACAGGTTCTCTTGCTAAATAGACTCAGTGAACCAACTTCTTTTTCCTTGTATTTGCAGCTGCGAGCGTATTCGTCATACCTAAAATAGTGTATTTCTCTCACTTCCGTATTGTAATGCAGGGGTACCTTTATCATGGGAGAGACTTGAGACTGTATGGAGGATACAGTAGTTGCTACAGGTCCAGCATTAGAGCCTGATGAAGGAGATGATATTTTATTGTCTGATAGGTTTATTATGTGAAAGTTTTTAAGCTCAGATAATATGTTAAGGTTAGCAATTTTAATAAAGTTAGTGCCCAAGTCTATTATTTCAAGATGCTGGAGATTGAACAATGGGGAAATATCCTCTCGTTTCAGTTCCTGGAAAACAAACCCTTTGATCCTGAAAACCTTCAGCGATGTCAGATTAGAAAAACCCTTGCTAAGGCTAAGTGAGCTTGGATACCTCTGCAACTCATAGTTAAAGGATAAGTCCAACTCCTGCAGGTTTGCCAGATTTGTGGGAAAGGTGTCAGATGCTATATGTTCCGCCAAAAAATTACTTGAGAGGTCCAGTACTTGTAGCCCTTCTGTACCTTCAAACCACTGCGGATATAGAAATTGAAGAGAGTTACTGTGTAGACGCAGTATCCTCAATTTCTTCAGACTTCGAAAGGCGTATTTATCTATGCTGAGAGCAGAGTAGTTAGGACAGGGATCACATGGGAAAGGAGCATTGTGACAACGTGGGCAATTTCCACTTAGATCAAGTATCTCCAACTGTGTGAGGTTTTCAAAAACTGTTCCAATTACTGTATGAATGTTATTATTATAAAGATATAACTCCTTTAGATTTGAAGGTAAATTCTTGGGAACGTCAGACAGGTTGTTGGATTTGAGTGATAACAGAGTTAACTTGCTGAGGTGGAAGAAAGCTCCATCTTCAATAAAGTAGGATGTGTTACATGGATTTCGGTAGTAGCAATTTTGGCCAAAATAAAGGACCTCTATGTCCGTCAGTTCCGAGAGGTTCTCCTTCAGAATGGAGTGGATATTGTTCACCTCAAGGCTGAGCAGAGAAAGGTTTGGAGGGAGGCCTCTGGGAATACTGGAGAGCTGATTCCCATCCAAATAAAGAGCCTTGAGCTTTTTTAGATTCCAAAAAGTCCCATTGTCAACAGTGACACTCTGAGAACACATGCGATCCTTGGGGCCAATCTTGATGGGGACACAGTTGCAGCGCATGTCAACCTCTATGAGATTCTCTAGTCCCTGGAAGGAGTTTGGCTTGATGTGGGCAATATGATTAATTGTAAGCGTCAGATTTGTTGTTTTCTTTGGAATCTCTTTCGGGACCTCTTTCAGTCGCCTATCGGTGCAGTCTACCGTCATGCTGCTCTTGTTATTCTCCGTAACTTCACAGGGAAGGGTTTTGGGATATTTGCTAGCAAATGCTAGCAAGCAGAGACAACTGAGGATGAGGACTGTTAATACCTCACTCTGACGTGAACAATCCTTGACCTAGGAAGAAAGGAGAAACTTTTTAGCTCATGATATTCATCTTACTATGGATATATTTTTCTTACAAAGCTGAACAGCAGTTATATATTAATCTTACACAACCTACAGTGGGTATCAAGTCTACATAACTTCTGTAATTTTAATAATGGTATGTAAATTCTGAAATAAAGACAAACCATGCCAAACCCTTTTCACCTTTAATAAGAGCTTGAAACAATAATAAAATGAAAAATAAATGACTGCAGCAAAACTGGTTTTGGGACAAGAGAAGTCAGGTGCAGATTCCTGTTGAGTAATGCTTTATTCAGAGCTCATAAGTTAGGGTAAGCAGTGGCCAGATCCTCGTGCCATGGACAGCACAGGCTTAAGTAGGGGTGTCCTGGCAACCATGTATTTGTTAATCATAACTGGCCATGGTGTCCAGATGTGGGTTGTATACAGTGGTGTCTCAACTGTACTGACCTGAAATGGACTGTGTAGAACTGGGTTCTGGAACTCGTGTCTCTCCCCACATGCCCCACAGTAACTTTCAGGAAAGTAACGAAAACAAAAACCCTTAGTAGCACAAACATATCCATACCTTTAATATTACGTGG
The DNA here is from genome assembly GCA_900497675.1 of Arapaima gigas. Lineage (NCBI taxonomy): Eukaryota > Metazoa > Chordata > Actinopteri > Osteoglossiformes > Osteoglossidae > Arapaima > Arapaima gigas. Next base: position 182,511 of record UFQX01000004.1, on the reverse strand, counting down.
AAACAACTTTTGCTTTTCATTACAGCTGTACATCTGTTTGGTTAGGTCTATCAATTAAACACACATGAGGATTTTGGAATTTTACCTCATTATTTGCTATGCATTAAGTTCAGTTAAACTGTAAAGTGATCTCTAACAAGCAGCTAAGTCAGCCTAAAGATCTTCAGCATGATTGAGGTTTGGGCTCTGGCTGTGTAATTCAGGACACTTAGCTATTCCTAAAATGAGTTAGTTGTGTAGTTGCTGTGTTGAACAATAAATTTCTTTAATTTTAAAAATCCCCCCCCCCCCTTAACAGAAGGCAACAGGTGGTACACCAAAATCTCAGTACTTGGAGCTATTCATTCACCTTTCTATCTTTACCAGAGATCCAGTCACCACACAAGAAAAGCAACCCGATATCAAGACACTGCCACCACCATGTTTTACAAGGAAGCACTGCGTTTTTTAGGTGCCAAATCCGGTCACGAACTTTGGAAATAGCCTAATCTTGGCAAAATCCAAGTAGTCCCATAATTTTCATTTCTTAAAGATGGTCTTAAAGGCTTACACTGATTTTGAATTTGCAGCAGCTTATTTATACCCCTCTCAATTTGCACAATATTTCAAGGACCTTTTGGGGTCTGCAAGAGATCCCAGTTATTACCACCCTATTCTACCAGGAACAACTGATTTTAAGGGAAATTGTGATTTTAGTTGTCAAATGACATTTGTCAGTGATTTGCAAGACAGATTTTCCAGTCAAAAAAAAAGTTACACATTACAAAGGGTGTACACACTTCTGCAACTTAGTGAAAAATAAAGAGCCCCAATGCTTTAAGACCTTGGATGTGGCAAAAAGGCATGGCATTTGTCTTTATATCAACAAAATTAATATACACTACTTTATTTGAACTGTATTATTCAATAAATTTATATAAATTGGTTTATCACTATTAACCTAAAATAATGACAAAGTGCACACATCTAAAATCTCACGACTTGAAACCACTCCTAGATGAATTACAGCAATCCTGTTTGTCTGCCCAAAAAAGAAGTGTGATGCAACTGTATTGTACCATCTTGCCCAACACTAAAACCTTTTTAAACTGAAAGTTATACTTACCAACATGTTGAAGCAGAACACTTGAGATGGTCTTCACACTACACACAAACTTCAGTACTATTTTAACCATTCCTCAAAAGGAGAGACAAAGTAATAATGCAAACCTTCGTAAATGATGCACTGAAGCGCGCCTGCATTGGGGTAATAATGGGCAGAATAACACAGTGAGTGAAAGTATCTATATATAGGCAAACTTCCCCTTTCTCATGACTTTCAGATACATAAAACCACAGCTTATGTGAGCAAAAGAGACACGTGCTTATAATCCAAAGTAACTAAAAACGTTGTGTAAAATTTTTGGTTTACATATATACATTTTCCCTTGCATTTTGTATGCTGTGCACTAAAACATGATGTAAATGGTTGTCTAACCTCCCAAGTATTTCCATCTGACCAGTACTTAAAGTACCAGTTCAAATTCTGAAGAATTTCCTTGTTAAACTGCTGGCAAAACTAAATGATTCTGCTTAATGTAGTACATAAGCTATGGTTTGAAGGTTCAACTCTCAAAAGTTTTGTTTCACAATAAATGAAAATGAAACTGGCTATTGTAGTTGAGGGGTTTCCACATATGCACTCAGTGCATGACTGAAGTCTGCCATGACACTCCTTGAGCTGGCTTTATAATACACATACTTTACGTTAGCTGCTTTCATGCTATGTAGAGCACATACAGATTTGCAACAGCATTAGAATTGCCTGCACAGCACATGCAAAAGCATTGGTGACACTGCAAGTGTGTTAGCCTTGACAGCAGCACATCTCAACTCGTGCTTGATCACCTGCAAGACATTTCCTAGGTCCCAAGTTTAAAGGTGCACACATTCACTAAATTTTAAGAGGAGGAACTAGGAAGCTTTACAACTTGAAATAAGGGTGTTTGCAGAGATTGGGTCTTGCCGTTTCCTTGCAAGATTTGTTGTTTCAGGTGTTCAATTTGTCAGAGATTGAGTTACTTCACAGTAATTTATCTCTGATCAACATTACAAGGGGAAGTGACCTTGTACATATTAAGTGACACTAACTGTACAGCCCATTTGGCCATTTCGTAGATGTTAATAAATCTGAAAACTAAAGGTAGTAGTAAAAATTTAGTACATGTTTAATAAAAGGTTGTTTTTTTTTTTTTTTTTAAATACATAAAAAGTTAGAAGGTACCTGATGGCAAGAGAAGTCCTTCAGTTCAGATTGTGGTAACTAAACCAGGGTGTTCAAGTTAAATTGTACTGACACAAATATTATGGCCTAAAAGAACCACAACAGCTGAGCTTAAAAGGCATACAAACTGCATTTTGGGGCAAATCCTGTGGCACAGTTGACTTGACCTTTGTGTAAGTTACAAACTAATAAGCTTTAAAATGGTGCGATATCAAGCAATTTATTTATGAATCAGTAGGCAGAACTTTTGAGTTGAAGAAATTCATAAATACATTGGTGGTCCTATATGTGGACAAACATGGCCCAAAATGCCCTCCATATTGCAGGTAAGATTCAGTTATTACAAGTGGAGTTGCCCAACCTAACCTCACAAGGGAACATGCCTGAAAAGGTATGACACAGACTCTCCATTATGGGTTCTTCTAATGGCTTCAGCCAGGATCATAGAAATGTCAATGACCTGCAAGACACAATGTTTACAATCAATATACTTGTACGCAATTCACTACTGAGCTTGATTTAGAAGCCCCTGAAAGTGAAAGCAGGCACACAACACCTGGATCTTAGGACACAGCTTAATTTTGTCCTCCTGGGGAATTGTGTTGGTGACCACAACAGCCTCGAAAGGCAAGCTGTTGATCCGGGAGATGGCCGGGCCTGAGAAGATGCCATGTGTAAGGATGGCATAGACTTTAGTAGCACCTGCAGAAATTAGTCTACACACACACACACACACACACAAAAATTAAACTGTACTAATGTTTCAAACAAATGTACATCATGTTGCAACAGTGACAAAGGCCTGCATTTAAAAGTTATATAATCTACTACTTGCACAACACAGCATCTACTGTTAACAGCAATATAATCAAATTCCATTTCATTGTTCTGACTGTCAAGTTACAGAAGGGATTGAACTGTTACAAATCCATAGCAAAAATATTTTTTGTACCAACAACCCCACTTCAGATTTAGCCATTTTATTCAACTTTCCATAGTTTCACCGGCAGTCAGGGCAACTCACTTTTCAGCAGCAAGACAGATGGTGCCACACGTGTCAGCCAAGTCATCGACCAGAATTGCAACACGATCCTTTACGTCACCCACTAGAACCATGCTGTGTACCTCATTAAAGGTCTTCCTCTCCTTGTGGAGAAGAGCAAACTCCACATTAAGATGGTCAGCAATTGATGTCACCCTAAGACGCAGAAACCTTCATGTTTCATGGCCCTCACAAATTTGATTTCAAATGCAGATCATCCAAAACCACAGGAAAAAAAAAAAAAAAAAAAAAAAAAAAAAAGTTCCTATATTCCTAAAAATCCTCAACTAGCAAGACTTAATATCAGAATATGAACACACCATTATAAAAATCTTCTGACCCCAGTATCTACTATTGAATCGCTTATGGTAAACTGGTACAGGCTCAGGTGTTAAACTGCCTTAACTTTTGATAAGCAGCACCGATTTTCCCTTCTACCAACCTGAGGAATTTACTATACTACTTCCAAAAGTTTTTCCTGAACAGGTACAAGTAGCTTAAGGTTCCTAGTTATGATGCAAGACATGCAGGCAGTTTCTGATACCAGGAGGCAGCTCAGGCTACTGGTCAACAGCAAAAAAAGTTTGGACCCCATCCTGTAGTCTAACATTGAGTCATCTTGTTAAAACATATGGAGGTGAATGAAACTAACAAGGGTTGCAAGAGCCTTGTATAGGCATTGCTAAAAAATTCCAGTGGATTGGGCATCATGGGTAGGTGAGACTGGAAAAAGCATAATTATAGTTGTGATAAACAGGTTCAAAACTGTGCTACATGGATACAGACCCATCTGTTCAGTGTTCATACCAACTGTTACACTAGCTGATCAGAAGAAAAAAAAAAAAAAAAAGCCTAGAATATTTGCCATGTGCACCCCAATAGTGACCTCTCTTGGCTAAAAGATACCATGCCAGTTGTGCTGATAAAACACTTCCATAAACTGCATTACCCAATTAATAGATTAGGTCAAGGATTAGTTCATGTTTTTCAGAAAGCTGCAGTTCTTAGTTAAAGATGTACCGTTTAGCTCCACCTGCATCTGGTGACACAATTATACAGTTTTTCCATTCTGGAATATTCTCCTTAATCCACCGTAGAACTGCAGGCTCAGCATACAAGTTGTCCACGGCGATGTCAAAGAACCCCTGCATACATTGAACATAACAGGGGTTTGCCATTCAGGGTTACTCAAATTATTCTGTTACATGCATTATTAAAAAAAGTTAAAAAAGATAACCAGCCCCCTTGGGATAGTCATAAAACCCAGGTGAGCTCACCTGGATCTGGGAAGCATGGAGGTCCATGGTGATGATGTGGTCTGCCCCTGCAACAGACAGCATGTTTGCCACCAGCTTGGCAGAGATGGGAGCACGACTCTGGAGAACGACAGAAAGCCATTTTGTCAACACTGCCGATCTGTCTTGAATGGCCGCGCTTTCAGCACAGCCAGCTTACGATACAGCTATTGACAGAGCGAAGTCGGTTAAAGGGAGTACACTTAGATGACATACAGGCAGTCAAGGATCCACAGAAACCCAGACTGATGTACACAGTGAGTATTTTGCAGTCCAGTTTGCATTTACTGGCACACTTCAAACCACTGTAGTGTTTTGAGCCCTGAATGAGGCAGTTTCAGTGAAAATTGACTTTGAAAAAGATGCAAAAACAGTCCCAGCCAAAGGTTTGAGTACACTTAGTCAATATTTCCATTTTTCCCCCCACAACTTGAAATTGTTTTTTTTTGGGGGGGGGGGGGGGGGTCCATCACTGCTGTGCTGATGAAAGGACAGCCCCAACAAACTAATCCTGATGCAAAATGCCTCCAAAGCCATTCTGGTTCAGATCTTTAATATTAAACTTATAATAAAAGCCCCTCTGACCATCAAAGCCACCCCAGACCATGATACACTCACTGTCTGGCATATTCATTCCCTACAGTTTGCATCTGTACAGTGTATTGTGCACAGCAGTCCAGGAATGTAAAGATGCAGAATGACAAGTAAACCGTGAACCTTGACATGGGAGGAAAACCAGCACAACCAATGTGTTGAACCCACATGGATCACAAATACTCAGCAGCTGGACCCCTAGTACCACGTTTCACATAGTACTGTACATGAAGTTTAGTAATTACATCCAACAGCACCATTACTTCACAGGCGATTTTCCAGAGGTGGGAATGCAGCAACTTACTGCAGGTTTTCAGAACCTTAGCCAGATTAAGGTCTCATGCACTTAACTTGAACAAATACCACAGCAACATTTTACAAAGCATCACAGGTACACTGTGCTACGCCTTGAGTTCTGAAAGGGCACAAGATATGAAATGCAGACCTTCACAGGGAACTTGCCTTGTCTTTCTTGTCCTGTCGGGAATACGGGAAGCAGGGAATGACAGGTGTGACACGCAAGGCAGACGCGATCTTGCAAGCGTTGATCATGATGAGCAGCTCCATCAGGTTGTCATTGACTTCCCCACAGCCACTCTGTATAATGTAGACATCTTCACCACGCACACTCTCCCCAATCTCCACACTGGGAGGGCACAGAGGGGAATGTTAAAGATCCCTCACTTCTTAGCACTCTGAAGTGACCACAAAATGCACATTATGGCAAATTACAGTTACAAAGTCCTGGGTATTTAAGTCGGGTGGTGGGAAAAGAAAGAGACTTGAGTGATATCAAGGGCAAACCATTTTGTTGGTATGGGCACCATTTATTAAAAAAAGACATATTCCACTGCACTGAGGATGTAGTTTGTGTCCAGTAACACATTTTGAGTCGTGTAGTGATTAAGGACATGGTCATTTAACTCATTGTTGGTTCAAGACCCCCCACTAGTACTAGTCCACTTTTGATCTTGGCAATTCTCATTACACCCTTAAAGCTACCAAGTTACATGGATACCATGCACACTGAAGATTTTATTTTCTCCAAGTACAGAAAATAAGTCTATTACTTAAATGCCAGATCAACAGGTTTTCTATTCTACTGCACACGTCCCACTTACGCACAACCATTCTGACAATCCTACAGTGGGCAGAGACCCGTCAGTCAACCATCAAGAAACGTCAAAACCATCTTGTCAAACATGCAGCGTTGTTTGCATGTTCGTTTCTCCTTCAGATACACTAGACACATAAATGTGGGATGAGGATCAACGTCCGACTACTGACCCAGTACCAACTCAGTAAACATCACGTAAAAGTAGAAACGGACGGTTTCGTCAAGCATCATGTTATTATAAGGCTCGTAGTGATGACTCCAGATTCCGTTCGTCACTTTCGGGTTTTAACATCAACTCAGAACTCGAAGCATCCGTAGAAAAACGAAACAAGACGCATAATGCTTGAACACTAACAAAACGACAATAAAGTCGCTCATCCAGCAGCTTCTCTCGGCTGTCAATGCGCGCGACACACACATCTTAACAGGTGCTGAACACAGCAGAAGCTACCATGTCTCTTGGTTGCTGAACTTCTTAGTGACCACCTTGCCCAGCTCGACCCCAATTCCCTCCGCCACTTTCTGCGAGAGATCGGAGTTAGAGCTGCCGCTGAAGAGCACGATGTTCGGCATGACCACCAACGGCGACCGCGCCAAGTCCCGGAAGTCCGCGCTTAACCCCCCCCGACAGGCCACATATCCATCCGCGCCCCTGTCTCGCGGATCAATTAACCTAATTGCAATTAGCGCGCCGCCGACCACCAGCTGTAGCCCCCCAACCTCCCCTGGACTCCACATCACACTGAGCTTGTCGTAAATACTTTTTTTTCCCCCTCAGACACACAACCTAAGTGTTTATTTATTCAGGTTTTTGATTTGACTTTTTTTTAAGGGGGGGCTAAAACACGTTAAAAAGTTTTATTTTTCAGTTTTAAATCTAAAATTGGAAACAGGTAAGTCCTGCATATCTAAAACGGAAATGTTATACCATATTTTCAAGTTTGGTTTTATTATCTTAAATAATGTCCACTATTTACAGCCGTGAGTAAAAGTATGAAAACAGCCTGGATTTATTTTCGTTTGCTCTATAAATTACTCTTGATCTGAACAACTTCTAAGTCACACGCACAAATGTCTTGTTTAAGAAACAATACACAACATTTTACTTTGCCATATTTTTACTGAACAAATGGTTTAAACAGTGTGTGAAAACGTGTGTGAATCTGTAAGATAAATACTTGTTGACAACAGGGTAATTGGAACCAGGTATTCTAACAAATGTTCCAGTCAGTTCCGGTGTGGCTGTAAACTATCCTGCTCAAAAAATTCTACTGCTAATAATAATGGTAATAAATCTTGGTTACCCACTGTTGATAACAGATTTCTCTTGCTGTGCAACATAGCCTGATCAAAGTACTTTAGAAGATGAGTTTTTGGAGCTCATAAGCCTGAAAAGAGTCACCAAGGAGTTTGTGCTCTCTTTAGGAGTGGAAACCTTGCAAAGTCAGTGCAAGGGCATGCTGTACTATCTTCATACAAGTGGCAAACAACCCTAGAATAACAAGTATAGAAATGTGGGTGTCTTTTGCACTTAATAATGTATGTCCTTGAGCCTATTATATGAAAAAGCAAGAAATGGTTGACATAAGCTTGCAAAAAAAAAAAAAAAACATTGCTGCCTGTTTCATGTTTGCTAAAGACTATCTGGATGTTCTACAGGACTCCTGGAGCAATTTTCTGTGGACAAGCAAGACAAAATTGGAACTTTCTTGGTAAATGTACGCAGTGATATGTTTGGAGAAACCAAAGCGCTGTGTATCAAAATCTCATCCAGCATGTGAAGGAAGTTTAATGGTGTGTGGCTGCCTTTGGGCCCGGATGGGTTGCAGTCATTGAAGGAGCAAATGAATTCAAAGTTGTGTCAGAGTGTCTGTCTGTGATCTAAAACTCAAAAAAAAGTGGGTGATGCAATTTGACAATGATCCAAAACCCAGGAGAAAATCAACATCAGAGTGGCTCAAACAGCAATTCTAAAACGCATAAATTCTTCTAAGTCAGAGACCTGACCTCATTAAAATGCTGAGGATCGGTCTGAAGACAAGTATTCAAGTAAGATCCCAAAATTATGCGGGACCTGAAACACCTTTTGACAGAGGTGTTGCTCAGAATAGGCCACCTTCTAGCCCCTGATTAAAAGCCACAAAAAGAAGCTGGTTGAGGTTTCTGCCAATAAAGGAACTTGTAACAGTAGTATAGTATATGGGTTCACTTTTTCAAAATTACTATGACTGTTTAAACTGTTTTTTATTTGTCCAGTAAACAAATGGCAATGCAAAATGCTGTTTGTTAGTTATGACTATCTTTAATCTGACTTAGATGACAATCAGATCACATTTGCAGAGCCATTCATGCAGAAATCCACATAATTCCAAAAGGTTCAGACAACAGTACAAAACACACTGTATAGTCTTGAGGATATTGGTGGCATTGCATTAGTTTTCTTCTATAATATTGGTAAATTTTTTACTGTTATCTGCTGTCATGCTGTTAGAAAATGAAATGACTGAAAAATGAAAAAAGGGGTGATACTGTGTAGTGTTACTGTATGCGGTTTTATTATTTGTAAGCCTGAGCTGAATTATAGCTCATTTGCCCTAAATTAAACATTCAGTGGTAATATTGGGACAGGTGCAACAGTACATAAAAACAAAAAATTACGACAATGGTTTTTGAAAAAAAAATATGGCTGTTTTGACAAGCCACCTTTAATACTACCTGTTCAACGAATGTTAGAAGCTGAGTCCATTTTTTTTTAATCATTTTTGTTTTTCTCTGGGGTTTAAAGTTACAAACTTGAATTATCTTTCTTTGGTGGTGAAAGTGAGCCAATCCCTTATGGCTCACATATTTTACAAGATTGTGGGACCTTTATAAGGGACCTTTTTGGAAAGATCAGGGACTCAGATTCACTGTATTTTGTGTGCATAGAAATGAGTGAGTCACTTTTTGGTATCAGTCATCTCTTGTCACACTTAAACAAAAAAAGGAGCAGTGTAATCCACTGATGCAGTCTTCATTGATTTTTTTTTTTTTCCACAGAAAATTCAGAAAACATTTCCATACTCTGTACAGCAAGAAACGATAAACCATAAAGTTTGTGTTTATGTATTCGCGGGTGTGTTATCAAAAACACTAACTGACGATTCATTTAATAGATCTGAATGTATTACAGACAGTATATGTACACAATATATCCAACCTTTATAAACAAAAAGCAGATTTAGAGATCAAACAAATGTTCTCCTATGTTGACTGTTTAATGGTAAAAATTGCAAATTATTGCATTAGAACATCTCTACTTTGACTCTAGAGCGAAAAAATATTAGCTGTGAAGACAACGCATGTGATTAAAAGTCTATGCAACTAACATACTGATATTAATATTAATGAAGTTTAAATACAAAACGCTAATTTAAAAACACAGTGACACTAATGTTGTCTTTTGCACCGTCATAAATATCTGTAACTACAAGCAATTCCTTAAAACGATTTTAAACAGGGGAATAAAAAATACAGCATATGAAGGCATATGTGGGAAAATTATTACATTGTTACTGGCAGTAAATTTGTTTGTTACATTGCATTGTGGTGCCTTTTAAAGTTTACCATATTTATTGCCAGTAGCAAGGAGTAAAAGCTATACTGGTACATATACTGATTAAAAAAAGACAATTAAACTTAAAAATTATATTACAGTTAGTGTTATAGTCAGAGTAGTGGTAGAAATACTGTAGCAAAGTGTAGCTGCAAATTAGTTAATGGTTTTAAATATTTTTTGTTTCAGACAAGGTGCACATCCTCCCTGGAACAAGTAAGTCATTGTTGTATCATTTCTCTCCTCTCTGTCAAAAAAGGAGAAAATATAACTGCATTCCTGTGACAAATGACTTATCCAATAAAGCTGTCACCAGCAAATGTGACATTTGTGCTTGACGTAGTATAAAACCACCACCATCACTGGCAGCATAATAGGAATGAGAATATTCCTAGGCACCGTGTTTAAAAGCAATAATTAATGTTGCAATATTACAGCTTAGCCTTTAATGTGTTGAAATATTCAGACTCCTTAAGATTCATTTCCTTTCTAACCTTATTACAAACACCTATAATGTTCTGCGGTGACACAGTGTTTACAGCCCAGGTTTGGATGCAGAAGTTGAGTGAGATACAGGAGGAAAATAAAGCTTACACCCTAACAAGCAGCACCTGATCCAAGAGTGTGTTTTTTTACAGTTCAGTGTGAAGGCTGTATTTTTTAAAATGAGGACTGAATCATTCCAGTAGTCATCATGTGATGCTGAAGCAGTAGCAGAAACCAATATATTATTTGCAGGGCAGTGTTTATGTAACCATGACCCAGAAATACACGTGAATTCAGATGACAAGGGTTGTCGCAAAACGACAGCATAAGTGTAAGCACATGTATGCAGCAACAAACAAAGTATATATTCAAGTAAAAAGGTTGTCTTTTGATATTACTCAGTGTGTGTTCATCCTAAATGAAGTTTGTGTTAATGTTTAATTTTACCAGAAATGTTTTAAAAGCAGTTATTTTAACTAATTGTAGAGGAACATAATTGTACCAAGTTGACAATGGAAAAACTAAAGCACCATAAACCTTCCTAGATTTATTAATCTTGATACCAAATGTAATCCAAATAATATTAAAATGATAATGCTATAAAATAATAGCAACTGGAGTTTTCAGTACGATTAACTATTCATTTTTCATTTCAGAATAAATATAATTTATCCCCATATTCTTTCCTGACATGGGTATTGATATAAAACTATAAAACTTGATTTTACAAAACTATAGAATGTATTTTTTGAGTGGACATCCAGCCTTCTGATCAGGATAAAGCACAGAAAGTCTACAAACTCAGCCTCAAATGGGTGCAAACTGCAAACGTGATCATATATAGTTTGACTGTGCCATTGATTTAAACTGTACATTTATGTACACTTCACTATGTATCAGTCACAGTCGAATGTGCAACACATGGTTCAAGTGATTGCAAAAATATTCCATTTCCGTTTTATACATTTCCCACCAACATTACATAGGTAACATAAAGCTGACGGAACAGAAAAGCCAACCTACCTTATAACCATTGGAAAAAAAATAAAATTAAAAAAAAAAATTGATTAAAAAGTAAGTTTCCTGGTTTACAAATGGTATTTTAAAAGGCAATGTGAAATTCAACTTGCAATACTTAATTTTTGGAGGTTTTTATGACACACAGAAAAATATTTTCTACTGTATAAAATTTAGGCAAAAAATGCCAAAAATATATAAAATTAATTAAAAGTTCTCACTGTGAATTTTTGATGGACACTGAATAATAATAATAATAATAATAATAATAATAGTAATAATAATAATCAAAGGATGTTATTATTAAAAAGCTTATTATCACTTTATTTTTAAAATCTTTTGTATTTTAAATCATTGTAAGGTATACAATATGTTCATTAAACCCAAAAGTTTCATGTAATTTTACTACATTGCAACAAGTAAAAGCATTGTAATGAAGCAACATATAAGAGATTACATGAAGGATCATACTTTGTTCTCCTAACACTTGCCCTATAATTTAATTCATATAGCATTTATAATTCTTTTATTACATATATAACAAAATATATACAGGACAAAGATTTTTTTTTCCAGCATGTCACAATGTGAGGGTTGTATAAACCCATAGCTTCATGTATGGCTTAGCAAAATTACATTAAAAAGAGTTTACTTGTTTATAAGTGTTTTGATTGAACGTGTTAGTGCGTATACAAGAGCAGACATGGTGGTAGAGTGCCGTGCAAGTGTTTTAATGCTGTACTCGGTAGCAGAGCTGGCAGAAGCAACTTCAGCAGCTTTTAGCAAGCAAATATAGTTTGAGATCACTTCGTCTACTTTAGCCAGAACTTCTCGCTGCTGGCTCCTGGTGCTTGCTCCCCTTGCTAGGAACATGCAAGCTTCAGTCAACCTGCAAAGGGCTTGGAAGCTACATGCCATGGCCTGGAGCATCTCCTCTGGGCTCTTGTGGACCAAAGCCACCTTTCTGCAGGCACTGCTCAGCTTTTTCGACTCGGTGGAAAGCATCTGGTGGTACTGGCTGAGGCTGGCGCAAGAGACATTTGGCTGGTAGCTCTCTCCATTCCCCACACCAGACCGCACCAGAGAGATGAGCTCCTTGGCATCCCTGCATGCGGCTGAAAAGCCTGCAGGGAAGTTATAGCTCCTCCCTTTAAGTGTGTCGAGGCAGGCCAGCCTGGAGCTGAAGCTCGTATCATTCGGCTTGGTGTCCAACCGATGCTGTCCTCCAGGGGCCTCCAGAACATTAGTGTCCTCCATTGCAATACTGTCTGTTTCCCACTGTGCATTGCTTCCGGACAGCAGTTGTGCCGTTCTTGGGGTGGCAGAGGGCGACTGTGAGGAACACAGCTGAGCAAACCTCTCAGCACTGTCCTCATCTTCATCAACTACATCACTCTTTTTAAAGAAGCAGTAGCTGAAGGGGCCTCGGCACCTCCAGGCTCTGGTGTCAGGCTTTGGCACAGTGTTGGCCTTTTGACAGTCTTTGCTGCTCGATGACCAGCAGGCAGTACAGGAGTCAACTGAGCCCTGGGAGTAGCTCTTAGATAAACTCTTTCTCTTGTGCACTTTGGAGTTAGGGGATTGTGGAGGTCGCACACAGCCACCTCCCTTTGTGCCTTTGGTCTTCTCGAACAATGTGTCGAAGCTCTCAGAACCTATGGTGATAGTGCTAGAGCTTCGACTCAGTGTCCGGGGTTGCTGGGGATTCACAGCACCGCCCGTGCAACTGTTGCAAGGGCGCACACTCTGAGGGGATGTCGGGACATGTGTCTTTCCAGAGAGGTCCACGTACTCCTGCTTTGGCACATTGCAATCTGCACTAATGTTAGATGGGGGCAGCTGAGCAGGCATTTTGACCTCTTTGGCCAGAACCGAGGGTGGGTCTCCTTCCCGTGCCGTCAGTGTCTCTGTGCAAGCTAAACTAGAGGTAGCAGAGAAACAGAGAGAATCATTAAGCATCTCCCTGACAACATGTTTTGCTCTGCAGTCAGCTTCGAATGGGTGCTCCTCGCCTGGGGTCTCACTGCCATGTGCCCTGGCGGGGGGCCTGCTCATCCGCTCATGCACATTCCTCTCACATAGATACAGAAACGTTTCAGGATCAACACTGCACTCTAATTTGCCTTCGGGGCCAGAATAGGAGCTTCTCCTTTCATTACAGTGCCTTACTTCGAGACTGTTCATGGATCTCTGGGCATGCAAATTAGGCTCTCTCTTCAACTTAGCAGGCAAGGTGGCTGAGTGGAACATTCTTTCACTTTTACTTACTCGCAAAGCAGCTGCAGCTGGATGCACTAGACTTGCATTCTCAAAGGGTGCAAGAGTGGGCGGCATGCAGGGGTATCGCGAAAAGGTGTTGCTCTTACCTTTCACCAGGTCTAGCCACAGTGGATTTAAATTGGGAAGCTTCTTACTGTCTTTCTTGCCTAAGCTTAAACTTTGCAGGTTGCCACTTGGTTGCATTTGACTTATGGTTAAGTAGTTTATCAGCTGCCTATAGGTCTCGCTCCCCTCCTTTGAGTTATTTTGAAAGCATGCATGCTTCACATTGACATCATGCAAAACATCACTTCTTTTAGATATACCTGTGGTTTCTTTAATCTTAGGGATCCGATGACCCCCCTCTCGCAAGGCCCCAAATATAGGCTCAGAACCTGGGGCTGCGTGTAAGTTAGGCAGCATCTTCCGAAGCAGTGTAGCATCTGCATTCGGATGGAGATCCTTCCCTGAGGGGCCATGGCTTGGGGTGCTGTGGGCTTTCTCCTCTGTGCCTGCATAGCTAAGGCTTTTCAGTGAGGAGTCACAGAGTGTGTGCTTTGTGTCAGCAGTACAGAGAGGGGAATCCACTGGTGTAGCGGCAGCGCTGCTCCCTGTGCTACCTCCAGCATCAAGAGAGGAGCACTGTGAGCTCTGGAGGGAGAAGTGTCCCTCACTCTGCAGGGAGGACATCCGCTTGGCCAGGTGGTACTCACAAAGCCTGGTGACTGTGTGCTCAGTGGGAGGCAGCTTGGCCTGTGTCTGATCATCACTGGGGGAGTTTGCCTGATGGGTGTCATTTGGATCCTTATTCGAAGAGAATGTGGTCTCTGGTGGTAGGCCTTCTTCCTTTCCCCTGGCTGAAGTCCTACTCTCATTTCCTTCCAGCTCGGCATCCTGCAAATCAGCCCTGCTTACCTGAGTGCCACGTGACAAAGGGCGACTGCCCATGGACCCTGATGTCAGATTTTCTGCCATCTTGTTCTCAGACATTGCTTGCCACCTATGATTCTTTTCACGAAATGATGTACGCTCAAGATCAAAGTGGCTCATGCGGTGAGCATCCCTGGCTGTGAAGGTGTTGTATTTTGCCACTGGGATTGGTTCATTACCGTCAGTTATCTTAACTTGCCGTTTTCCTGTAGTATTTGAGTCAAATGGCATCCTGGGATCCATCTCACCCAGCTTCTGTTTGCTGGTGCAGGATGTCATCACAGTGCCTATGTGCATTTTACTGAAGTAATCAGTGACCGATTTAGTTTCCATGGTTTCTGGCTCCATTTCCATGTTCTCAGAATGGAGCATTTGTTTTGAAGGCACAGCTGTAGATTCAGCTTCTTGGCGCCCTGAGAGGCCAAGGGGCATCTTCAGAGCATGGTCTCCCTCACAAGGAGAAATGGGAAACTCTGTTTTCTCCTCCAGAAGTGGCTGGTATCCCTCAGTGGTGGCGACAAACAAGCGCATGTTGTTTTCAGACAGTTTCTGGGCAGTTGCCTGCTCAGAGTTCTCAGTCATTTCAGATGAATTAGTCTCATTTCCAGAATCTGAAGAGGACTCTGGGCTAAAAGCCCGGGAAATTGCTACACCTGCATGCCACAAAATAAAAAAAAGCATGTTAATAAATACATCTGAAAAATGTTGTACATAGGCTATAAATAACAAAAACACAAATTATACTTTTTTAAATAAAAAATGTTCATGAAAATGAGCAAACAACGATAAAAAATTTCTATGAGTACAATTAAGGTTACAAGAAGCAAACCACACAGGTGAAGAGTTGCACATTCTGAAATAAAATCACAACAGTGTAAAAACCTGTAGTACTGTCTGATTGTGGGTGGTGGGCTTGATCTTCAGATGCAGCTAGCGCTTCCAGAGCCTGCAAGGTAGAGACCACGGCATCATCCAGAGCCTTCTCACTTCCAGTGTTCCCCTGCGTTGGAACAGCATCTATAAGAGACACTGGGATTTCTTCCCGATGTCCAGGGCCTTTTCCCTCAGTGCCCTCCTCATCTGAGCTGTCCCTGAAGCCAGGAGGTGGGGCAGCAATGGCCAAGTTGAGAGAATGCAGCAGTACGTCATTTTCCTCATCGTCCCCCTCTGGTGGAGGAAGGGAGGTCAGGTCAATGATGTCATCACTGGAGCCTGAGAGTGTGAGGAAAGTTGTCTTGCCCATATCCCCAACAACACTATCCTCCTCACAGCTGCCCTCATCTTCATCTTCTGCATCGTCCGTTGTTTCTGCGTAACAGATATCTCTCAGCAGGGGCTCTTCGATGCCTTCTGCATTCCCAAAGATCTTTGCATCGCCTATGTTCCCATAAATTGGGTGGGAGCCATACTGCAACCCTTCCCCATCACCACCTGGATCCGTGGTCTTAAAGTCCTCGGCATTTTGCAGATACATGGATCCATGCTCGTCTAAAACTGGACTTTCATCCATTAACCTTTGGTAACCCAGGTTCTGAGGGTTAATACTATCTAAAGGAGGATCTCCAAATATAAAAGACACCTTGGCACTTCTGGGAGACTCCTGGGGTTTACTTCTTGGCACAGACAGAAAGGGCTGGGTATGTACACTCCTGTTCCCCCTCTCTCCTCTGTCGCCAGCCTGCATGGCAGGCTGGGACTGCCTGACTTCAGTGATGTAAATGGGGGCGACCTCGCTTTCACTTCCAGTACAAACTGAGAAGTCATTGTCTTGGGAGCTTCTCTGACGCATTTGGACACTAGGATCCTCGCAGCCAGTGAAAGAAGTACTGTATGTCCATTCGATTGCTTGGGTATTAAACTTGGCTCTGGGGTCCTGGCCTGAAACAAACACACAGACAAGTAAAATTATATTAAGTAGCATCGCACGGAAGTATGCTGTGATTTAAACAGGTGGTTCAAATTTTATTTCTATGTTTTGCAGCATGACCAGTAATTTATCTACCAGTGTCACAGTAAAAATATTCAGCTATTTTTTCTTCAAAGTGCACATACCACTGTCTAGAGCTCCTGCTTTACTTTTGTTGGCCATATTGAAGATGGAGCGCCGAGAGTCCACAAGTAGTCTGTAGTAACCAGCGGTCAGACATGCTAGATTCATGGCATCACTGGACTCCATTAAGAGGGTGATGGGCTGTGAAAGACACAACAGGTCATCTGGAATATACTCCTATTATTCCCATAAGACATAAGATACACGAGATAAAAGGACATAAGAGATGGATCACAAATCTGAAAGGTAGGTTTTTCTGGATTCACTTGCAAGGTGTTCGCTTTGAAGTGCTTGACGTGTTAATGGATAAGAGCACAGTTGATGAGACAGGTTTTTTAATGACACAGGTATTCTGTCAACCTCTGAGATGTTACAGTGACATTATCAGATTAACAAATAGTCAAAAAGTAAGGGATTTTTAACATGGGTAGCTGGTTTATACACTATGTTAAAGTATATCTGTTCTCAGATAATGTTTCACCTTCACATCTAGGACATGGAGTTCCACCCTGACATTCTTCTCATCCTCTGTGAACATTTCAATGCGGTTGACGTGGCTGAAGTCAGCTAGTAGGGCCACTAGGTTGGTTTTGGGATTGATAACATGACTGATGCCATAGCGGGGACCCACGAGCAGGGTAACCTCTGTGTGCTTTTCCCCCTGCTGAGAGTGAGACAGACCAGTCACTGTGAGTCAAAGAGGCCCTTTGGTTTCTAGTCCTTTATGCTAATATGGTTCTACAATTTATTAGAGTACACACCGTTACAACATTCAGGTTTCACAACTGAAGTTAATGTATTAGAAAAAACATGCACATTTACCAGTAGCACTGATCTGAACACACGGCCTCCATATAGTCTCAAATCACTGAGATATTTCAGGTAGTGCACCTTTGCTTGTAAAGCTGTCAACTGAAATGAAAGGAAAAAATAATAAAAGTGGAAGATCTGACTCAAAGCACATGCATTACAATAAAGATGTTAACATTTCATGTTAACAAGTGCTGTAATATTTACAAGTGCACAAGCCCTGCACCTGCTAACCTGCTGAATTAGTCACCACAAATAATTCTTGGACCTTGTGTGGAAAATTGGGGTTGAGTGCAACAATTTGTCAGTGGCATGACTTTTCAAAGTCAGTGACATGAATGGTCAGCATATTACAAGGAACACTGTCAAAGTAATTACCAATAGATCAATTTGTTCCCATTTCTCATTTTACTAACTTAGATTCCTGGCACTGCTCTGTGTGTGTGTGTGTGTGTGTGTGTGTGTGTGTGTGTGTGTGTGTGTGTGTGTGTGCATGCGTGTGTGTGCCAGAGAGAGACAAAGCAGAAACCTAACATATGTTGAGAAGTACCTGCGTACCAAGTTTGGACAGCCCTGGTTTGAGTTTATTGATACACTGCCATCTATTGTCTCAGAACAAGGTAAACAGAACTGAGCACTCAGTAGAAAGAGACCATTCTGAGAAGCAATATGTTATGAAATGAAACAAACTTGTACAATGATGACCTCGTTCAGTATAACCTTGCAGCCCAGGTCATGAGCCTAGCAAAGATGATGAAGTCAGATGACTTTGACAGACAATATGATACATATTATTTCCTCTTTAGACATACAGTGTCATCCAGAAGTATGCAGGGATAACAGCCAGCTGATGGATGCTGGCAGTGTTCTGACAAATAAACCCTGTACGAGAATATTATTTGATCAGCAAGTGTAAATTTCTTTTGAAGTCTTTCTGAAGAGAGTGTGAGAGAGGGAAAGAGAGACTGAAAGAGTTGGTAGCCTACCTTCTTGCCAGGAGGCACAAGATTCTGGTTTGTTTTGAGAATGTGCGTCAAAGCTTTCTTGATGTTCTTCTCTTTCATGCTGGACAGCACTGACGGCGGAAGGAAAAATGAAAAGCCCCACTCTTTCCTGCAGAACATGATCATCAGCAAACCATCACTTTTTGAGAGATGTTCAACTATCCGCTGAGCAGACAGGTGTTTTAAACAGAAAGAAAAAAATACTTTCTATAATAGATTCTACTTTATAGTAATGATCTTTAGTACTGCACATGTAAAAATCAATTCACAAATAAATACCCAAACACATGGCATTCTAAATTACGTTTTTCTGAAGGGGCTGTTTATAATACATGGTGCACAACAAAAATGGGGATTTTATTATCTGTTATTATGACATAATCTCTTTTTTCTATTAAACACAAGTGGAAGACTGAAATCACACTCAGCTGAACTGCAAACTCACCTTCATAACAAAGACACGTGTAAATTGCGATTACCTGGCAAAAATTTTGCAAGCCCTCATTACTGTCAGCTTCTGCTCCCTCTCCAATGCCAACCCCCAAACTAAGGGAAGGTGAGTTAAAGTGCACGTATTTCATGGGAGGAAGCTAGAGCTGAATGTGTGGGAGCACTCACTCGATGTACTTGAGGGACACCTTCTGTGTCTGCTTCATCGTAACTGTGAGGATGTACATTTGCAGGGCAGCCAGGCGCAGCGCTGTGTCGTACTTCAGCTCTGGCCCGAAACGCTCCAGCACCACGTCATTGCAGCTCTGTGAGGACACAGGGCCCCGTGAGCGATGCAAACCGTGCAGCAATGTGTCTATGGGCCTAACTCTTCTCTACTGACAGTTGCTATGGTTACTGGGTCCTATTTTAACAACAAAAGTAATTTCTACTAGCAAACAAAGAGCTGCTTGATTATTGATTACGGACCACTGCAGCGCAAAGAATACCGGGCGGGATAAAAACAGCAGATTTTTTATCCTTATTTTTATGGCATTTCTTAGATGATGGTTTGAAATTGTGGCAGGTGTAATTAATAGTTAAAAACGTATTAATGAGCAAACCTGTACGTAAAGATATTCAAAAGCCACTGCATCTCTCCTGAGCAAGTCAATGGGGTCCTTTGGAACAAAGCTGATTCTGAAGAAGCATTTCATCTTATGCGACCCTGGTCTTTGTGTCACCTAGACAAGAGACAAGAAGATGCATTTACTTGGCATAAAAGATACTGTTTGAATAAAGAACTTGGAGACTGAAGTGTGTGGGTTTAGCATTGGATAAGCATCATATTAAGCCAAACAGTGGAGATTCACTATTATCTTAACTGTTGTCACTCTGAGAATACTGAGTAGGAGGCTGTCAATCTCACCTACCCTGTTACACAAGGGGGGGGGGGGGG